>PVIC010020466.1:16043-29614 GCA_004025085.1 Thryonomys swinderianus
GAACCATTGAGCTAACCCTCCGGCCCTCATTTTGCTTTTTTAAAAGCAGTAACTCTTGTGGTAGATTAGAAATTCTTCTGATTTTCTTAGTTATGTAAATGGAAAGTTTATTTGTTCTAGGTGTTACCTAGTGCCATTTTGGAGGAATTCTTTCCAATTTTAGTATATGTGCTGTCGAAGCGAGCACTGGAGGAATTTTTAACATCTGTTATTTAATTCTCAAGATATGTTATAATAAATTGAGTTGATTTTCATAAGGCAGACTTTTATAAGAATTTAAACTTTTTTTATTTGAGAATATTATAATTATTGGAATGATAATTCACAAGAGTATTTTTTTCTTCACCTGTCTCAAGGGTTATGTGCTTCATATGATCACTACTGCAGCAGAATGGTCTATGTCATTTTCCTTCTTTGGTTTTTTCTTGACTTACATTCGTGATTTTCAGGTAAGAAAACAGTAAATTTGATTTAAGTAGTCAAACTTAAGAGAAAATTCTTTGGCAGGTCTCTAGTTTTCTCAGAAATGAACTGCTTAATATCTGTCACCATAAACAGTGGGAACAGAAGGGGAGCTTCTCGAGTGAAATTATTTCTGAGTTTGGGAAAGCACATTTCAGCCTTGTAATTAGAGTTGTAAGACATAATTTGAAGAATTTTTTTTCATAGAATTTTTATGTTCTTTATACATTTATATAAACCATGCTTAATATTTAGGTTTTTTAAAAGTTTTTAGTAGAAACTGAAGTAAAACAGGGAACTTTTTAAATATAGAAGCTTGGTTTTTTTCAGATTGCTCGGTGCTACGTCAGGATGATGTCTATAACTATCTTATCTTGCTATTCCTTCAGCAATTATATCTAATCAAAGAAGATAGTCTACAGAATGTATTGAAGAGGTAATTGCTAAGGAGCAAGTGTCTCTATATAATTTTCTTTTCTATTCCAGAAAATTTCTTTACGTGTGGAAGCCAATTTACATGGATTAACCCTGTATGACACTGCTCCTTGTCCTGTTATCAGTGAACGAACACAACTACTTTCCAGAGAATTTTAATGGAAGGATAAAAGGTTTCTTTGATGTTTATGATTCTCAGGGATGGGGAAAGCTTCACAAACACTGCTTATTACACTCTGAAATTTTCAACCAGTTAATCAGGGCTATCTGTGACACTGATAAATACTGATAATCAAGAGACATAAAACCATTTGATAGTTATTTTAGAGGATATCATTTAAAAATATTTATGCCTATACTTTTTATCCTAGAAAATAGAACCAAAGGACTACAACACTGAAACTTTTTTCCTACTTTAAGAGAAACAACCTGAAGTATACCAACCAGTCTGTATATCCCAGCTTTTCACAATTTGTATGTCATTCTAAAGGCCTGTTTTCATAGGAACAGTTTTCATGAGACATTTTGTATTACCCCAAATAATCAGTATTAGTAATAATTTAGAATTGAGTTTTGAAGTTAGAAAGTTACCACTTTAATACATTTCTTATAGTCTTGGAAAAAAAGTATTTTTCCTTCTATTATCTGTTTATGGGAGAACTGAATTCAAAATGAATTTATATGTAGCATAAGCTTTGCACAAGTGATTCTACCATAAGGTCAAGAACAATGCTAACTGAAGTATCATTTTTGCTTGCAGTCATTTCATGAAGCCTAGTTTCTGATGTGAGATTTTAATTGCCAGTCAAAGAGGGAAGTACCTATAGTAAATATATTTCCATCATGTTTTATATAAAACAAGGATTAATATTTATAAATGAGAAGTTTGTAAATAACAGCAGTTGTGATTATTGTCAAACAGAAACCACTGAACAGTATAGTCCAGAGCTGCTCAGATTTTCATTTAGAGCAAAGGGTAATTACTGGTAAAAGTGATTTTTAACAAGTATAGAGTCTTTCAATGTGTGTGATTTGTTTTTTAGAATCTCATTCTGAAGAACGAAATCAGAAATCTAAATACAGGAGAAATGATGTAAGTTCAAAATAATAGGCACATATACATGTATCAAGCGAATTTTCTTTCATTTTTTTATGTTTCTGCAACTGCTGGTTTCAAATTTGAATCATATCTGTGCAAATAAAAGGTGGTTTTCAGGGCTGGAGACTTAGCTCAGTGCTTCTGACACCTGCCTAGCAAGTGCAAGGTCCCTGGTTTGATCCCCAGTAGCCATATACAACAATACCAGGTGTGGTGCTCATGCCGACCAGCAATCAGTACCACGTACCACAAATGCTGGTTTGGTGGCTGAAGCCTGTAATACCAGTACTTGGGGGGCAGAGACAGGAGGATTGCTGAGTTTGAGGCCTGCCCGAGCTACAAAGTGAGACCCTGTCTAAAAAAAAAAAAAAAAGTTTTCATATCTCTGATAAGATTAAAAAGCAGAAAATATATGTCTGGAAGTGTCCAGTAGCAGAGATTTGTAAAAGAATGTTTGAAGAAAATTACCAAAGTTTATATGTTTCCTAGAAGACAGTTCTAAGGACAGAAGAGAAAATGGGGAGAAAAAGTTTTAAATATAAGAAACAATTTAAGGGGAAATGCTTATATGATGGAATTAGAGACCAATTATATACAAGTTGATAGATCTAGAAATCAATAAGAATAATAGGAATAATGTATCAGAAGAAATATTTCTGGACTAATATGAAAATGGGATAAGATACTGTTTACTTATATTAAGTAACACTGAACATGGGACATGTTTCATCAAACATTGAATGCTGGCATTACTATAAAAAAATTGTATACAAAGCCTAAAAAAGTATGTCTTTCAAAAGCATGGTTCAACTACATCTGGGAAATATTGTCCAGTTTGATTGCTGTATATGAAAGAAGCTAATTCTGGTTATAAAGGTTCCACAGTAAGGAGAGGATAGTTGATAGAATCAAAGCTCATAAAGCTAAATTGTGTATGGAAAAAACATGGACTTTTCTATTCCTGGAATATTAGGCATAGAGATATATGCCACATATTAAAAGAATTTAGAGACATCATATTACTTTGATATTGTTTAAGTATTATTACTTTTAACTTTTACTCTTAGAAATAACATAGGCTGAAAATATTAACCTTAAGGCTGAAGTAATGGAAGCTAGACAAATGTACCTTGCCTCTACTGTCAAATACAGTAGCTTGAATGACTAGATAGCATTTTAAAAATTTAATCAACATTTTTGTCTTTAATGTTTAATTTAAAGTAAGGCCAGATCCCAGCCCTGCTAAGAGGAAATTCTGTCTTTTCATGTGGAATATTGCAAGAGAGTAAAGTGAATCAAATGAGAACTGCAAATCAGCATACACCTGTAATCCCAGCACTCAGAAGAGTGAGGCAAGAGGATTACTGTGAGTTTGAGACCAGCTTGGGCAACATAATGAATTTAAGACTAGCTAAACTACATAGCCAGACCCTTTCTAAAAAAAAGAAAAAAAAATTAAAACTGCAGCAAAGCCCAGCTCCTCCTCAACTGTCAATCAGACTGATTCATAGCCTTCTCACAAAAGAAAGACCATTTCCTATTCTAAAGTGAACTGTTAACTTGATTTTATGTCTATTGTCTTTTTGTAGATAATATCAAGCACACAGCAAAAATTCATAGGACATACAAAGGAGCATAAAAAGTTGATCCAGAGATGAAATTTGGGAGAGGCAAACTCAGATTAACAGATATTTGAATTGTTAAATATTGACGGCAATGATAAATATGCTGAAAGAGCTAGCAAAGAAATGGGGGGGGGGTAGACATGTAAGAAGAAATGTAAGATTTTAGAAGTGACCTGGAAACAGAAAAATACAAATAGTTGTAGAGTATGACCTAAGATTACACATAAAGGAATAGATTCATAAACTTGAGGACAGAGCAGTTGAAAGTATACAAAGTTAGAAAAGGATTGACAGAGTATCAGAATTAATAAACATATCTGAAATTTGAAGGAAGAATCAGTCTACCATCTCTGTAATTGAGCTATAAAAGCAGACTGAGAATGATACAGAAAAAATGTTCAGAAACTGTGACTATGGATTCTTTTGAAATTATGGAAATTGGCACAGAGAAAAACCTAGAGTTCTCTTAAATAATTAAAATTGTTAAACTTAGCAAAGATTGATACCAGGCTGGCTGTATCTTCTCCCAGAGTTTATATCCACTTGGAACTACAGAATGCCACCTGTTTGGGAACTAGATCTTGTAAAACTTAGTAACAATACTACATTAAGGTTGGTCTTAAATTCATTGTCTGCTGTCCTTTAAAAAGGCCATGCTGAAGAGAAGGCTGTGTGAAAATGGAGGTGGAGATTAGAGTGATGCAGCTACAAACCAAGTGTCCACAAGGAGAAGCTAAAAAGAGGCAAAGAAGGATCCTTTCCTAGAATCTTAAGAGGGAAGCTTAATTTTTGGAACTGCTAACCTCTAGAACGAGGAAAGAGTACTGGGTGTGTACATGTGTGATACTGGTACTGAGGGCCTTTGCATGAGGTACATCTCTAGATCTATTTTAAATTTTGAGACAGACTGCTGATTTTCCAGGCTGGGTTCAAACTTTTGATACTTCTGCTTACCCTCCAAGAGTGTACCAACACATCCAGAAATAATTTGTTATAAGCCATCCAATTTATGGTTATTTGTCATGGCAGTTTAGGAAAATTATTTGAGTTAAGAAGAGATTATAACTATTCCTGCCTCCATGGTGTAGGAGAAGTTGGTCATCTGTGTCGTGTAGTGCCCCAATCCTTGAGATACTACCCAGGACAATTACCTACCATCTCCTTCAGGAGGACTCCCTAACACTCCCAGGAGCAGGAACTTAGCATTTTCCATTCTCTGAGGGGTTAAAGTCATGAAGGGTTCCCTTGCCACTTTAAGGGTGGACACTTTATACTCATCATGTTATTCTTGTCTGGAATAAAGAACAGACAGTTGTAGAGCAAAGCCAGTTTGTCACTAGAGAGCAATGTGGATAGCAATCACTAGAGATAGCATAGACCCTTCTCTACTGTCCTGACCTAGTGCTAGTTTTCATAGCACTACCACACTGCAGGCAGTGCCTGGAAGGTTGAGGCCTGTACTCCCTACCTGCTTGTTCCTTTTGCCCCATCTCTGGCAGCCCATTCCCCAGAGTTGCCTATTTCTAGAACTTTTCACCCCTCCAGACCTTGATTTTTATCTCCTGCCTATAGCCATGGAGTTACCAAAGGGGCAGAAACAACTCATGCTTCAGTAACTGTAGGGAGTACATGAGGAAGAGTGGGAGCAGGAGCCCCAGAAGGGTAGAAGCTGCTATTTTCATCGGTTTCAATACCAAGGCAGAGTGAGGAGAGGTTTGGAAAGGTATTTGAGCATTGTGATGTCAGTGAATGACACTGTGAATGTGTAGGTATGCAAACCTCTCCTCCCTCTGGCATAAGAAAAATACCTTTATCTTCTTTAGTCTCGTCATTGAACCTGCCGAAGCCCAGAAGTGTTACTGGGACATAGCTCTGGCAAGTCATGCAGCATGAATATTATCCTCAGTAAAATCCTCCAGCTACTAATGTAGAACTACCTGAAGTTGCAGGATACCTATTATAGTCAAGTGTGTTTGGTCAGGAATGAATGAAGAGAGAGTTTTGGAAGCCAGTAGTGCTTGCATGACATTTATTAAGCAAATTGCAGGAGGAGATGTTACAGACAAAAATACACCTGGTTGGAAGGATTCTAGATATTCTGATGGAGCAGGGAGAATGGGTACTAAACAACAGAATTCTTATCATCATAGCAGTTTAAACGTATCTCTGCCTCATTGTTGACCACCTTGGGGCTGCCTGGGTCCAGGTTCAATGGCAGAAGTAAGTGAATTCCTGTATGTCACTGTGTCATTAAAGGGCATGTTCAATAATTGGCCAAAATCTTCTAAGACTTCTTGAAGATGTTGCCAGAATGCCAGAATTTGAACTCCATAAGAATCATAACTGCCTAGTATTCTTTTTTTTTTTGCCTAGTATTCTTAACACTCAGTTCACCAGTGCCCTACAGCTTCTTCAGTCAAGAAGATCTCAGAAATTCCTAGTGAGTCATCAAATTCCAGGCATGGAAGCTAAGCTTTCCATGACATTCTGATTGCAGTTTGGCCAACAAAATGAGTACCAAGATTGGTTCTATGCTAGTATCTGTTCAACCTGAGTTTCTGTACCTTATTTGCTACATGTTTGAGATAACACATCTCTGTAATGAAGTTCTAACTTGAAATATCTTGCCCTAGTGGACCATCATTTGTTGGCTTTTGACAACATGGATGTCAAATGTTGCTGCCTCCAATGACAAACTGGTTTTGTTTTATGAGTGGCTATTCTTTCCTCCAGATAAGGATAGTATGATGAACAAAGAGGTAGCTCTCCTAGTCCAACATTCCTGAAGTCTCATTCAGCCATCATTGCCACACTTCTTCACTTCATGTGTGACATTATTCCTTGTTCGGGTTATCCACAGGAACTCTTTAAAGCCCATTTCTGTGGGGAGGTTTTGCCCCAGGAAATCACTGAGGAAACCCTGAAAGAGTCTAAAGGAAACCTATCTTCCTACTATTTTGGATCTTGTGCTAGAAAACAATAACAGCTTCTCTGCTACTCCATTTTGCTTTTGTAAGCAATATATCATATCTATATTTCTCTATTGGCTGTCACCTATCTGCTTTACTATCTGAAGACCAACAAAGTTGCCTCAGGGAACATGAACCTAGCATAAGCCACCCAGAGGGGTGATCTGCATAACTGCCTAATGATGGACACAAAGGCCTGCCTGGATGACATGTGGCTGCTGTGCCACCTCATGCCCTCCATCTACAGAGTTTTCAGATGAAAACTTGAGCAGCAAGCTCTTGAACGTGATTGTGGCTGTATTGGATTAGCACATCTTCAGGACCTGGTCTCCTATCTGATGGAAAACCTAGGTCTGCTTTGAAATTACTTAGACCTTAACATACTCATCTAGAGCTGGGAATGGGAAACCTTTGAGCAGTCTTGTATCTGGCAGCCTTTCTTAGCCTACAACATCTTCCTGGAGACCATAATCCCCATTCTGTAGCATGTCAAACAGAATGAATACCCAGAGGCCCTGTCTTTGCTGTTGCTTCAAAAGTTTGGCAAGGAGATGGTAAAGATGCTGAATTGGCCCTGCCATCTCAAGGGCCAGTTCACTACCATGCCCTGTGGCATCAGCACATGAATAATGAATTACCAGGGGTACATATCAAGTTCCTACTGACCAAATATAATGAGCTCCAGCAACAAGCTGGCCAAGCTGGCCCTGAAACAAGTCCTGGAGCACCAGACAATGTGCAGCTCGTTCTGGCTAGCACCAAGCTGAACTTTTTTAGTCAGGACTTTGTTCTGCAGGATGCACAGGCAAACTGTGACAAGGACCACAAGATGGACTTCAGTGATTTTCTTCTACCTCAGGAAGGAATAGGATTGGAAGAGTGCCACCAGGCCTCTCAAGGCTGAGGAAGATAGTTGGACTGGTTTCCTTCTGGTCAAGCATAGGGTAACAGGATTGGGAGATAAAGGGGAAGTACCCTTTTCCTCCTGAAATAATTGCTAAAAATAAGTGACAGAAAATCTTATAGTACGTAATAAAACATATAGCTTTTCTCTATACCAAGGTGAACTATCAGAAATGGAAATCAGAAAAACGATTCTATTCATGATGTCTTAATAAAATAGGAATCAGTATAGCCAAAGAGTGAAAGATCACTATCATGGAATTTACAGAACATTGAAGGAAGACATGAGAAGATAGATCTTACATGTTCATGGATCAACAGAATATTAAAGTGGCCATATAACCAGAAGAGATCTTCAGTGCAATTTCCATCAAAATCCCAATGATATGTTTCACACATCTGAAAAAAAGAATCCTAAAGTTTGTATGAATTCACCAAAGACCCAGAATAACCAAAGCAGTCCTGAGTAAAAAGATGATGGGGAAAGCATCATAATACTCAATACTCAGTTTCAAAATATACAACAAAGCCAGTTGTAAGAAAAGCAACACAGTACCATCACAAAATCTGACATCTGCACCAGTGAAATAGGGTAGAGTACACAAAAACCCACAAATCCACAACCATCTGATTTGCAGCAAAAGGGGCAATACAAATGGAAGGAAAATAGCTCTTTACCAAATTGTTGAAAAAACCACCCATTTGTAAAAGATCAAAACTAAGTACTTTTCTCTCACTCTGTACCAAAACGAACTCAAAATTGATCAAAGACCGGGCCAGAGATTTAGTAGCTCAGTGGTTCCGGCACCTGCCTCGTAAGTACAAGGTCCTGAGTTTGATCCCGGTATTCACATAGAATGCTGGGCGTGGTGACTCATGCCCACCAACAATCAACACCACATACCACAGTGCCGGGTGTGGTAGTTCACGCCTGTAATCCGAGCATTTGGGAGGCAGAGGCAGGAGGATTGCTGAGTTTGAGGCTTGCCTGAGCTACATAGTGAGGTCAGGGCCAGCCTGAACTACAAAGTGAGACCCTGTCTCAAAAAAAGAAAATTGATAAAAGACCTAGGTATAATAAGACTTGACACTTTTAGAATGAAACAGAGAAGACATTAGAAGTCACAGGCACAGGCAGAGACTTCCTGAATAGGACTTCAGTAGCATGGGAAAAATAGCAAAAGTTGTCAAAGAAGACTGCATCAAATTAAAAATTTCTGGGTTGCAAATGAAAAAAGCAATACAGAAAGCCTACAGAATAGGAGAAAATCTTTGCTAGCTACATGTCTAAGAGGGTTAATATCAAGAATGTATAAAAAACTAAACTGAAAACCACATACACAAAAACCCAACCAGTAAATGGGCAAATGAATTGAACAGAGGACTTGAAAGAAGTACAAATGAAGAAAATATATATGAAGAGGTATATGAAAGAAATGTTCAGCATCTTTAGCAATTAGGGGAATTCAAAACTATATTGAGCTTTTCTCTCCAGTCAGAATGGTTATCATTAATACAAAACTAAACAAGCAAAACAAAAATGATATAGGGCATAGGGAGAGCATCCACCTTGCCTATGGGAATGTAAATTGGTGCAACTAGTATGGAAATCATTAAAGTCTTTCAAAAAGTTAAAGGTACAACTACTATATAGATGATCTGAGCTGCTTCTTGGTATATACCTGAAAGATTCATATAGGGATGCCTGCATACCTGTTTTGCAGCACACTTCACAGTAAAGAAGATAGGGCATCTGTGTGCCCATCAGTGGGTGAGTGGATATGAAAATAGGTAATAACACATAAGGGAGTTGTGCTGGACCATAAAGAATGAAATTAGATCATTTGTAGAATAGTGGGTGGAACTGAAGAATGTCATGTTAAGGGAAATAAGCCAGACTGAATATAAACTTGGTATGTTTTCTCTAGTACTTAGAATCTAAAGGAATAGGAAAAAATGAAAATATGAAAGTAGAAGAGACTATCTTTAGACGTCATAAATTTTATCAATTTGAGATAGACTCCTAGAACTACTTTCATCAGAGTTAAAACATCATGAGCATTAGATTTTTAAAGAGGCTTTTCCTGCAGATGTAAATCATTGTATGATTTTTTGCCTTCTCTTATATTTCACATTTAGTGATTTACATATTTTAAACTACCTTTGTATCCCTGGGATAAAGCTAATAATGTTCATGATGTGTAGTAATTTTAATGATTTATTGCATTCTATTTGAAGTATCTTGTTGAAGATTTTGTATCTGTATTAATTAAGGAGATGAAACTATAGTTTTCTTTTTAATTTCATGTCCAGTTCAGTAGCAGGATAGTGGTAGTTCCAAACAAGGAGTTTAGCAGTACTCTTTTCCTCTCAATTTCATTAAACAGTATGAGAAGTCATAACATTAGGTCCTCCTTGATGTTCTGGTAGAATTCTGCAGACTTTTTTCAGTACTGGGCTTTTCTTTGTTGGTAAGAGTTTTTATTACCATTATTGCCATTATTCACTGCGTGTTATTGGAACTATTCAGAATTCTTATATCTTTTCTTTCAATTTTGGTTGGTCATATATGTATGCAAGAATTTCTTCATTTTTCTGTAGGTTCTTCAATTTATTGAAGTGTCATTTTTCAAAGTTTTTAAAAAATCTGGATTCCAGTGATATTAGTCATGACTTCATCTTTTTCATTTACACTTGGAATTGATATGGGCTTTTTTTCTCTTCTGGTAAGATTTACTAAGGGTTTATCAGTCTTTTTTTTTTAACGAACAAACTTTTTAATTCATTGATCCTTTGTATTGTTTTTTAACCTTAGTTTTATTAATGAGTTCTTTATAATTTCCTTCTGTTAACCTTGGATTTATATCACTTAATTTTCTAGGCCCTTAGCATGTACTATTATATATTTGCTGTCACTGAACTTTTTTTTTTTTGAGACGGTCTTGCTTTGTAGTTCAGGCTGGCCCTGAGCTCACTAAGTAGCCCAGGCAAGCCTCGAACTCAGCAATCCTCCTGTCTCTGCCTCCTGAGTGCTGGGATGACAGGTGTGAGCCACCATGCCTGGCACTGTGGTATGTGGTATTGATTGCTGGTGGGCATGAGTCACCACGCCCAGCATTGTATGTGGTTACTGGAAATTGAACTTAGGACCTTGCGCTTGCGAGGCAGGCTCTTGGAACCACTAAACTCAACCTCCAGCCCTGTCACTGAGTTTTTATAATTGTACATTCAGAGCTATAAAAACTCATAATTGGGCTGGAGATTCAGCTCAAGTGGTACCGCGCCTGCCTTAGAAGCATAAGGACTGGAGATCAAAGTACTGTTAAAAAAAAAAAAAGAAAAGAAAAAAAACACATTAAGATACACTGGTATTGAAATGAGAAATTAACTAGAACTCTTCACAAAAACTTATAATTGATTTTATCATTTAGCATAGATCTTTTTGCATGTTGTGTTTCCATTGTTACTTGATTCCAGAAATGTTGTTTTCTGAATTCTGTGGTCCATTGTTTATTCAATAATGTTTTGTTTAATCTCCATGTTTTTGTAGTTTCTGTTGGTGTTCATTATAACTTCATCCCTTTATGATATAATAGTATAAAGGGCATTATTTCAATTCTTTTGTATTTATTTAAGCATGTTTAATACCAAAGATATGAGCTATTGGAAAGAATTCTGTGTACTGCTAAGGAAAAAAATAATGTATTCTGTTGTTATTGGATTAAAATACTCTGTAGATCTCTGTTGTTTGTTGTTCAATGATGCAGTTATTGATTTTATTGATATCCGTAATTCTGATATTTATATTATTGATATTTATTGATACTTCTTTGGAAATTTTGTCTGCTTGAAGTGCCTAGTTTTGAGAGTGGGATATTGAAGTCTCTCACTATAATTGTATTGGTATATTTCTTTCCTTTTCATGCAGTAGTTTTATTAAGTTGGGTTCACTAACATTCACTGCATATTTATGATTATTATCTCTTCTTGTTGATTTGTTACATTTACCTGGATGTGGTGGTCATATTTGTCTTCTGACCAAGTTTGGCTTGAAGTTTGTTGTGTCTGAAAATAAGATAATTACTTCTGCTTGCTTTTGTGCTCCAGTTTCGTGGAATATCATTTTATCTTTTTACTTTTTGTCTGTGAGCTTCTTTCTGGTAGAGCTGCATCTCTTATAGACAGCATATGGTTGGTTTTTCTTTATGATCCCTTAATGCAATGTGTTTCTTTAGATTGGGGAGGTTTGACATTGACTTTGAGTTATCATAAGATAGATGTTTACTAAGTCCTGTCCATTACATTCTTTTTTCCAGTGCGTATTCTTTTGTTTTCCTTTTGTTTAATTGCTCTCCCAGTTAATTTGCATATTCCTTTAGACTTTTTAGTGCTGGTGACCTTATCTCTGTCCAAGATTCTCTTAAGTATTTTCCCTAGGGTTTGTTTAATGATCATGAATTTCTTACGATTTTCCTTGTTTTGTAAAGCCTTTTCTCAAGTTTGAAGGCTGTTTTTTTTGGGGGGGAGAGGCTTGAAAAATTTTGCTCATGTTCTCCTAATCGTTAAGATTTGTCCTGAGAAGTCCAGTGTTATGGTGATTGCTTGCTCTTATAAGTAACCTATTACTAGTCTTTAACAGCTTTTATTCTTTTTGTTGAGTTTCTAGAATTTTGTTTATGATGTATCATGGAGTGATTCTTTTCTCATTGTAACTAGTTGGGGTTCTATTGCCTCTTGTGCTGAATATTGAATTCTTTGCCTACATCAGGAAAGTTTTCTCATAACCTCAGTGAATAATTTTTTATGCCCTTTGAGTTTTCTTCTAATTTTCTATTTTTTCCTGTTACTAGAATTCTGAGGGTTGTTTTTTAGCTACATAGTAGCTGCTAGATCCAATTTCCTTGTCTTTAATTTTTTAGAATAATATCCAGATTATTGTCTGCTACTTCCACCTTGTCCCAAATTTTTTTTTTTTTTTTTTTTTTTTTTTTTTTTTTTTTTGCTTTTTGAGACAGGGTCTTGCTTTGTAGTTCAGGCTGGCCCTGAGCTCACTATGGTGCCCAGGCAAGCCGCCGCGAACTCAGCAATCCTCCTGTCTCTGCCTCCCAAGTGCTGGGATTACAGATGTGAGCCACCACATCTGGCATTGTGGTATGCGGTGTTGATTGTTGGTGGGCGTGTCTCCATGCCCAGCATTATATGTGGTTACTGGGGATCGAACTCAGGACCTTGCGCTTGCGAGGCAGGCGCCGGAACCACTGAGCTAACCCTCCGGCCCTTGTCTCATTTTTTTTTATAAATTGAATTCTTTATTGGTACAATTTATATACATATCAAATCATGTATAACATTGGGGAATTTGTACCAGTATATGACACAAGTTAATTCTCATTTTTACCCATATCCCTACCCACCCACCCCTCCTCACTCCCTTTATACATGCTCTTTTATTTTCTTTCTGTATCATATTTATTCCTTCCCCTCATCACATTCCCACACCAAGTTTCCTATAGAAATTTTGCACTCTACAAAAGCTGTCGTACTTTCTAAAGCTCATTTGCATCTACGGGTGTTCATGTCAAAGAGAAGATCCGGTAATGGTCTATCTGTGATCTATTGATTTCACTTATTAGCATATCCTCCAGGTGTCTCCATTTGCACCTAAATGGATTGTTCTTGTCATTCTTTATGGCAGAGTAATACTCCATTTTATAAAAAAACCACATCTTTATCCACTCTCCAGTTGATGGACATTTGGGTTGTTTCCATGACTGAGCTATCACGAACTGAGCTGCTATGAACAATGGTGTACATCTGTCTTTCCAATGTGAGTTTTTAAATTCATTTGGGTATATTCCTAGCAGGGGGATAGCCGGGTTAAATGGAACCCCTAGTCCTAGTTTTCTGAGAAATCTCCACACAGATCTCTACAATGGTTGCACAAGTCTGCAATCCCACCAACAGTGGAGAAGGGTTCCTTTCTCCCCACAGCCATGCCAGCATTTATCATTGGTTGATTTTGTGATCGCGGCCATTCTTTGTGGAGTGAGATGAAATCTCAGTGTTGTTTTCATTTGC
>PVIC010020467.1:0-29497 GCA_004025085.1 Thryonomys swinderianus
GTGGTACCGAGGATTAAACTTTGGACCTTGTACTTGCCAGGCAGACACCAGAACCACTGAGCTAAATCTGCATCCCAAGCTATGACTTCTTACTTTGGAAACACAAAGTGATAGAACACACACACACACACACACACACACACACACACACACACACACACACACGATACATTTCAATGTCCTAGAGGAAAAAAAAAGAAAGAATAAAGTTTAGATTGGAAATTAATAAAATAGTGACTAATATTCAATATAAGGAATCAACAAACAAATAATTTATGCTATGAAAGTTGAAATAGGATTGAAAAATCATTACCCAAACTTATAAAAGGAAACATAAAGGTCTATATTAATTAAACTATAAATTAAAAGTAAAATTAAAGCAGATAGTGAAACATAGGGATTATTAAAAATATTTAGGAGCATATGCTCTAATAGATCAGAGTGACTAGAGAAAATGTATTAATTTCTAAATGCACATGATTTACAAAAACTCACCCAAGAAAATACAAGAAAACTAAGTATAAAAATATAAAAAAAACAGTGCTCGCTTCGGCAGCACATATACTAAAAATATAAAAAAAAAACAGTGAAAACAATTGAGTAATGAAAACTGCACAAACAGAAGAGCCTGAGGTGAAGGATATAGCAGTGAATTTTTCCAGGGATTTTGTAAAACATCAATCTTCCGTGTGTAATTGTAAGGGAGTAGATTCTTCCAGAGATATTTAGCAAATCCAAAATATTTCTGATACCCAGTATGATAAAAACTCAAAAAAATTAAACAACAGGCTAATATCTGATGAACATGTACATAAATATACTCAGTCACATACTTTGACATCTTATATCTTTTGGTGTCATGTGTATAAACCACATGTCTTCAAACTGTGTAAACAGTATTAGTCATAAACATAAACTAAAAATGATATCAACAACAGTGAAAATAGGGAACAGTGATCAAAGTGGAGGAAGGAGCTGGGTAAGGAGGGAGTGACAAAAAAGATTCAAGATATGATATGTACATGGACCAATTCCCTGAGTTGAATGTAAATTTCATGGTTGCAAACATCTACTAAAAAAAATACAAAAATTGAAGAAAAAAATCAAACTTGCAGATGTCCCATGTGGACTGATGAGCAGGAGTCTCTCTGACGCTCTAGATGGACCAGGCAGAAGCAGGTGGATCCCGCTATGGCACTGAACCCCTGTGGATTCCTCTTCATGGTTGTGGGCAAACACAAACTCCAAACCTGTAGTGTGTTTTGTTTTCTCTTGACACTGGAAACAAAGGTCCCAACCAACAGAACAACTTGATGACAGTCAAGGGCAACACACCAAGAAGGGGATATGCCCAAGACAGTGTATAGCTCAAAAGCAAGACAACATAACTGACCCACAGGACTGGGCCCAAGAAATTCCCCCAAAGAAAATCATGACTTTTTGAATTCCAAAACTATATATCCTGGAAATAAAACACTCATTCAAAACACAAAAATAAATCTTTAAACTAACTTAATTATTTTCTTTTTTAACCCACTTCTCTCTGATGTCTTGATTGATATTGTAGAGTTTGAGGTTTAGAGACTCTGTGTGTCTCTGTCTCTCTTTGGTTCTCTGTCTCTGTCTCTCTGTCTCACTCTGTTTTGTTTTGTTTTTTTCTCCTAATTCTTTCCTTTTCATTTTTGTTTCCTTTATACTGTTTTTTTGTCTCTTTTTTTTTCCTTTTTAAATTGAATTCTTTATTGGTACAATTTATATACATCTCACAATCATGTATAACATTGGGGAAATTGTACCAGTATATGACTCAAGATAATTCTCATTTTTACCCATATACCTCCCCACCCACCCCTTCCCATCCCCTTTATACATACTTTTATTTTCTTTCTGTATCATATTTATTCCTTCCCCTCATTACATTCCCACACCAAATTTCCTATGGAAATTTTCCACTCTATAAAAGCTGTCATACTTTCTAGAGCTCATTTGCATCTACAGGTGTTCATGTCAAAGAGAAGATCCGGAATTTGCCTGTGATCTATTGATTTCACTTAGTATATCCTCCATGTGTCTCCATTTGCACATAAATGCATCAATCTTGTCATTCTTTATGGCAGAGTAATATTCCATTTTATTAAAAAAAAACATTTTCTTCATCCACTCTCCAGTTGATGGGCATTTGGGTTGTTTCCAAGATTGATCTATCATGAACTGAGCTGCTATGAACAAGGGTGTATATTTGTCTTTTCAATGTGTGTTTTTTTTTACAAAAATTCTTTTGGGTATATTTCTAGCAGGGGGATAGCAGGGTCAAATGGGACACCTAGTCCTAGTTTTCTGAGAAATCTTCACACAGATCTCCACAATGGTTGCACGAGTCTGCAATCCCACTAACAGTAGAGAAGGGTTCCTTTCTCCCCTCAGCCTCGGCATTTATTGTTGGTTGATTTTGTGATAGTGACCATTCTTTGTGGAGTGAGATGAAATCTCAGTGTTGTTTTCATTTGCATCTCTCGAATGACCAGTGATGTTGAACATTTCTTCATATGCTTCTTGGCTGCTTTGACTTCTGCCTCTGAGAAATGTCTGTTCATTTCAGATGCCCAGTTTTGAATTGGGTCTTTAAACTTGAGGAAGCTGATCTGTTTGAATTCTTTATATATTGTAGATAATATACATTTAAATTTATTTTATTCCTCAGTAGGACCTCCTGTTTAATTTCCTTTTCCTTACTAATCCTCCAATTACTAATATTTCAAGTTTTCCTTTGCATATTCTCTGGTTTCCCACCCCATATCATTATTTTACAACTGTAAATTTTAAAAATATTTATATACTTAAATCTATGCTGTTCATGTTAAATATTCTTCTGTTAATGGACGTAAAATTGTTCCATGTAGTAGATATTTATGAGGTTAATATAGTTTGTCTCAAAGTTTATATTATAATTAGGGATATAATTTGTATGGATAAGCAGAGTACATTATTGGTTCTTAGTGTATATTGACATCCAATTGTTTAAATTTTTATCTTTTTTGGTACATTGCATATACACATTATATGAGGATCACACTCACTATTGTGATTTTGTACCAGTATATGACACAATTTAATTCTCATTTTTTCCCTTTCCCCTACCCACTCCACAACACCCACCCCCTAAATACATAAGTTTTGTTTTCCTTTTTTGTATCATCACATTTTTTTCTTTACCCCTCATTGCTCACACATCCACCACATTTCCCTTTGCATAGTTTCTATTGCACAATAACTATCATACATTCCAAAATTCATTAACATCTTCAGTTTCTCATACCAGAGAACAGTTATATTTATACATCTGCAACCAATTTATTTCACTTATGAGTATGTCCTGAAGGTATGTCCATTTGAATATGAATTACTCAAACTTATCATTTTTTAAGGCAGACTAATACTCTATGTTGCTGATTTTGTTACTATGACCAAGGTAACAGTTTACCTTTATGTTAGTTGGTTTTCTGTATATACAAATACCTGCACTCTGTGTAATTTAGAACAATATACCAAATATTATGAAACACAAAGAAAGAAATACTGAGAACAAATTTTATGGCCATGAATACCCACATCAGTAAAATAGAGTGTGTCCAAATAAATAACTCAAAATATGGGCCATGCAACATGAGAAAATCAGCAACAATCTAAATCCAAAGCTAGTAAAAGAGGAAATTATTTTATGTATATAGGCGGCTGGGAGATTTTAGGGTTGGCAGAGGATTGGGAAAAAAGTAAGAGTTAAGTCACATCATGTACTGGTAAAAATTATCAATGTTGAATGTGATCATGATGCATATATAAAACATACCAATAAAATCAATGTAACAGGGACAGAGATTTAGCTCAGTGGTTCCAGCACCTGCCTTGCAAGTGCAAGGTCCTGAGTTCAATCCCAGTAACCACATACAATGCTGGGAGTGATGATTCACGCCCACCAGCAATCAATACCACATACCACAGTGCCAGGCATGATGGCCCATGCCTATGACCCCAGCACTCGGGAGGCAGAGACAGGAGGATTAAGTGAGCTACAAAGTGAGCTCAGGGCCAGCCTGAAGTACAAAGCAAGACCCTGTATCAAAAAAAAAATCAGTTTAACAAAGAGGAAATTATAAAGATTAGAATGAAATGGTGACAATGCAATACAAATAAGCATTGAATTGAAGAATCAGATCTTCAAAGCAATAAAGAAAATAGACAAACTTTTAGCTAATCTTACCATAAAATGGAAAGAAAACCCCAAACCCATAAAATTAGAAATAAAAAGATAAAGTCTTAATGACAGTGCCAAAACACAGGAGATTTTAGTAAGTTATTTTTACAAATATCTACGTGTATAGTAATGAAGAAATGGATAGATTATTATATACGTGGAAATTGCCCAAACTGACCAAGAAGTTATAAAAATCCTAAGTGATCCAATAGCACCTAACTTAAGCACTAATAAAAAAAAAACCTATCAACTAAGAAAGCACAAGTCCTCTTGAATTCAATGAAGAATTTTGTAAGAACCTTAGGAAATATCTAATGTAATACTCTTCAAATGCTTTAATGAAATGAAAAAAGAGACCATATGCCCAAAGTCATTCCTGGATGCTAGCCTTACTCTAATTTCAGAACTAGACAACTTTCCAACAGAAAAGAAAAGTAACTAAGAACTATAGTCCATTTTTTAAATCATGTAGAAGCAAAAGTTCTCAACATGATACTGGCAAACAGAATGCCACAAATCATGAAAACTATCATATATCATGAACCAGGTAGCTTTATCTCAAAGCTAAAAGGTTGGTTCAATGTAAGCAATACATAAATGGAAACATGGATAAAAATCACATGATCATCTCAGTGGATGGAGAGAAAAATGTGCCATATTCTGTGTCCATTAATGTTAAAAATTCAAAAAATATGTCTATAAAGACCATGTTTCAATCTGATAAAAGCTATTTATGACAAACCTTCCACTAACATCATGATAAATAGGGAAAAGCTGAAAATTTACCCTCTAAAATGGGAACAAGTATAACCATTATCACCACTTCTTTTTTTTTTTTTTTTTTTTTTTTTTTTTGCGGTACTGGGGATTGAGATTATCACCACTTCTATTCAATGTAGTTCCCAAAATATTAACCAGAACAGAGCAAGAGAATGAGATAAAATGATTAAGTTGGAAGTCAAATCATCATTATTTCTAGATGATAGGAGACTTAATTTATAAGGCCTGAAAAGTCCCACCAAAAGATTTAAAGAATTATCAAAGCCAGCAATGTAGCAAGATATTTATCAAACACACAAAAATCAACAGTGTTCCTTGTCCACCAATAATTATTGAAGAAAGGCACTGAGCAAAATTGCCTCCATTTTTGGCCTCTGTGTGAACTCTCCCTACTCCCCCTCCCACTGATTGGAGAAGGTGTCCTAACATAGAGGGATTGTGACAGGTTACATCCTCGTTAACTTGGGAAAGAGAGTAAGTACGGCAGTGTGCAGCTTCAACCACTCGATCAAACATTTCCTGCCCCAAGCTTGTAAACCCTGTATAAATGGCTAGATTACCAATCTAGCCATCTGCTCCTGCACCTTGAGCTTTTTAGGCAAAGGCAGATATCTCAAAGTTCTTTCTGCTGTCTTTGTGATTTACTGTCTTGTGAGTTTTGCCTTTACAAGCCTTTGACACCCTTGTGTTCATTGTCAAGGGACCTTGAGCACTAGCTCTCCTTGGCCTTCAGCTATTAAATGACTCAAACTCCGGACTTTCTGGGTGGCATTAAATCTGTATTGCTGAGATAGATATAACACGTATGTCACTGAGGGAAACCTAGGTCACAATGCTGTTCATGATAACATGGAGAAAAACTAAATATGTAAAAAATACATTAACCAGAAGTGAAGGACTTTTACAATGAAAACTTCAACACTGAAAATGATTTATCAGGATATGAGAAAATTTAAATTATCTATTTTTTTCTTGGGTAGGAGGAACAAATACAGTTAAAACTGTCATATATCCAAAATGCATATACATAATTCTAATAAAATAGCAGAGTCTTTCCATTGTGAATATTCCCTAACCACCCAGTATAGCTCTCTATTTTATTGGCTTTCTCCATATTTCTCTTTCTCTGTCTCTATCTCTCCCTCTCTTCATTTCCCCACCTTCAAGTAATTCATCAGTTTTTATTTTCTCAAAAATGCCAACAGCATTCTTCACAAAACTGAACAAAAAGCCTTAAATTTTATCAGAAAAGACCCAGGATAGCAGAAGCAAACATGGAAAAGAGGAAAGCAGGAGAACTCACAACTAGAGATCTGAGGTTATATTACAATGCTACAGTGGTAAAAACTGTAAAGAGAGAAATACAATGAAGGATAGTAGAGGTACAGAAAAAAACTCTAGTCAACTATTTGTTCTATTACAAAGGGGGGGCATCCACTGGAGGAAAGATAAGATCTCTAATAGATATTGCTGAAAAATTGGTTTTTATATGAGTAAGATTTAGTCTAAATCATTTATTTCAACATGTACAAAACTAAAATCAATATGAGCCCAATATTAATGGTAAAATAGAAAGAATATGATGGAAGATATAATTGGTAAAACTTTTGAAAACATAGATGCTAGAAAGGACTTTTTGAAAATAAGTCAAATGGACAAGAAATGTGCCAATAATCAACAAATAGGATCACATCAAATTAAACTTTCTGCACACCAAAGGAAACAGTCATGAAAGCATAGGCACAACCTGTTGAGTGCGGGAAAAAAAATGCCAAATACTCTTTGGACAGAGGACTAATATCTATATCTATATCTATATCTATAAGAGCATAAACTTAGACCTCTTTCAGAATAAAACACCCAACAAAAAGATAGATAACTAACTTAAATAGATATATCTCAAAAGAGAAAGTACAAATGGCCAATAAATACCTAAATAAATGTTCAACAATTTGGTCTGTCAGATAAATTCAAATCAAAATAACACTGAGATTTCATTTCATCCCAGAAAGAATGATATTTCAAAATAACACTGAGATTTCATTTTATCCCAGAAAGAATGATATTCCAGAAAAAGTAGTTATCATTAAAAAAAAAAAAACAGAATAATGGAACTTCTGGGAAAATGGCATATTATGCAACAATAAAGCGTCTTCTAGACTTGGAATCCAGACATTGAAGAATACAAAGTTAAAGAAGAAAAGAGGAGGAAGATGAATACCTGGTGCCCAGAAAGTATTTGATGGGAAAATTGGGACCTTCAGAGAAACTGAAAAGACACAACATAACATGGAAAAAGGAAGGGATAATCTGTGCTTTCCCCAGAGCTCCTAGCTTATTAAGAAAGGAAGGCAGAGGGATAGTGAGAGACATAATGCTGCTGAGGAAAGTGGAGCAATGGGACACAATGGTAGATACTGTCCCCACAAGAGTTGTGAGTGACTCAAAGTATGGTCCATATTCCATGGAAAGAGTGATTGGATGCCATCTCAAGGAGGGGTGACCTGGACCCAGGACTCAGCAGCAATAGGTTGGCATCATTAGTGTGCTCCTCGTGTTTTGCTGTTGCAGTGACTCAGTGAGAGCCAGCCATGGAAAATACGCACAGTAAGGGAGCTGTGGTCATGCTGACAGAGTTCCCTAGTCTTCTCTAAACTAAACAACCAGACCTTAAACCCATGGCCAGAGGTCTGGCACAGCCTGAATCCCAGTGGGCTTGGAAGTCTCAGAATTGGTGCCCTTTCCCTACTCCTGATGCCTGGTTGCTGGTGTCTGCATCAGCATGGATCTGGACTGTCTGGCCTCTTCATCTGGAGGTGTGGGAAGGCTGCATCTTGATTTGGGCACAGCCCCCACACTGTAGATCGCAGAAGAAGACTAAAATTCAAAATCACACAGGAATAATTTTTTTTTTTTACCTTTTTCCTTTTTGTTTGCATTTTCGTGTTTGTTCTTATTTGTTTACTTCTTCAGTTGGGACTTACTGTTACAATTTTTGTGAATGTGAGCGTTGTTTTTATTTTTCATTATTTTTCTCCTTTTTCATTTCATTTTTTTCTTATATTTTTCTTCTCCTCTTTTCTTGTTTAACACTTACCTGAATCTTGTTAGTGGGAGTGCAAACTTACTATGAAAATCAGTATGACAAGTCCTCACCAAAGTGAAAAGCTGTGCCACCATTTGATGGAGCCATCACACTTCTCACTACATGCCAAAGAGGGTTGCAGTGACCTGCATGACATTGTTAAGTGTCCTACTTTTGAAGCAGCTAAACTCTGGGAATAATTAAGTGTCCATCAAGAGGTGAATACATAAAGAAAATATGTTATACATATAATATGGGCTATTATTCATCTACAAAGAACAATACAACATAATTTCCAGGAAAATTGATGAAGACAGAGACAATCATGGTAAGAAAAATAAGCCACATTTAAGAATCAGGTATTACATGTGTTCTTTAATATACAGAATCTAAAAAAAACATAGATAAAAGAAATTTATGAGAATGGAGCAATCCTATTAGAGTTGAGGAAGAGAATAGGGGAAGAAGGCGAAAAACATGTGTGTATGGTCACACCAGAATGAAGCACACTTTCTGTATAATTAATATGCACAAATGTATATATAATTCACAGATATATAGAGATAAGTTTGTACTGTTTATGTCACTTAGTTTTGTGGGTATTTTATTATGGCAACCTGAGAAAACTAATACATATTTCATGTCCTATCTAAAATGAATGTAAAATTTTCTTTGAAGTGTGAATGGAAACAATAGCTGTCTTTATATAGAGCATCTAGCGAGCATTCAGTAAGCAGAGATTTTTCTTTCCTATTAATGCTGCAGGGTTACATGAACCTGATATGGTTTTTCTTCATCAGTTCATCTAAGGTTCTCGGTTGCTATCTGTGTGACAATTTTGTCATGCACTCACGATGTTCCTTCATCACCAATGGTTCACTCAACTACTAATCTTTTATGTACATTTGCATTTCTTTGGCCTGTGCTATTTTAACTCTAGTTTTTGTCTTCCAGGGCACTAAGCTATCAAATAATGAAATACTGCCTTACCGGTACTCTATCCAATCTCACAAAAGCCAATACCAAAGATGTTTGGTTTATATCTTGAATCATTTTTACAAATACAATTTAAAGAAGTATTATAAAAGTGATAAACACTCAATATTTTGAAAATCAATGCACTATTGCTAAAAATTCATGACATGCTATTTCAAAATTAGGTTCTAACTTGAACATTCCATCTTAACTCCCCTACTTGTTAAGTACATTTGTACAATTAATGGTGATACAACTCTAGATCTTTAGTTTTACTGTCTGACTTATGAAATAGACAGGGCACCACGGTCCATTTCTTCAAATAAATTGGGTCAGAAACCATTTGAAAATCCTTTGAAATTTACAGGCACTCTTAGCAATACATTCATTCCCAAATATATTTTTTTATATTTCCACATATAATTTTGTGCACAACTTCAACAAATTGATAAACCGTTTTGAAACAGTGCTTTAACTGCACTTTGCAAACATCAGTATTCATTTCCTGTACTACTCTGGGCTAATTTAATTGTTTTAAATTCAGTCTTAATTTTTAATTAACTGATATGTTATCTATATTTAGAACATAGAAGTAACTAAAGGTTGAAAAGAATGCAACAGGCAGTAAACCAGACGCACTAACAGATTAACTCTAAGCTGCAATGATGTTTTGACCTATATAAATGAGATAAAGGGCATAGCCTTTCATCTATTGTCCACGTGAACAGAGATATACCATAATAACACATGTGTAGGCCAGCACTTTAATGTCTGTCCATGATAACATTGTTAATCAATTCACGTCCCATTCTTGTGCAGCATCTGACTTTTCAAAACTTTATATTTGTATGATATCAATTTGGCATTTCTGTGGTTCATGGATTATTATATGAAACTTTAACTTTTTCATAATTTGATATAAAACTCATTTATAAAAGATACATATCTGTAATTACATACTTCCTTATGAGTTTTACAAAAACTGTCCTATAATAATTCTGTCATTATATTCATTGTGATATCAAGTTGCTATATGAAAGGGTCCATTTTGGACTTGTCATTTTATGCATATGCTGATTTTAATTTCTCATTTTAGTGTCATCATAATTAGATCCCTACAGTCTTTGACTAAAATCATTATGAAATAGTCAACTTAATAATAACTGCAGATTAAATTGTACAAGATACAAGCATTTTAAAAGAAACTGAAAATCCTGCTAATTAATTGCTAGCTTTGTTCTGTAATTCCTTTGTTTAAATAACTCTCTCAACACAATATTTCCCACGAAAAGAGTATTCTCTATTAAAAAATACATGCCCGACCACTGGTAAAATGGTGTTCTTTTAAGTGAACAAATTCTTATTTGAATTCTAAAATAAAATATTTAAAAGCACAGATTGTGGTTCCAAAACTAGAAAGTTATTGGAAATCTTTAATATTATGTTAATTTTTAAAATATCAGCATCTAATACAGCTACAAGAAATGCAAACTGCAAATTTCACAGTGCTGCCTGAAACAGAAACAGAGTCTTCCTTTTATAGGTGTTGAAAAGGAATAAGAAGAACCAGGAGCTTAACAGCCATGTACATTATATGGTCTTCACGATAGGGAAAGGGTTTGTTTAGAAAGAACAAACATATGAAAAGAGTCAGCATGTTAAAGATGGTCCCATAAAACTTCTTTGGAATGCATTTTTTGCATATCATTATACTCAGTTCAGCATTATTTCTTCTGTCTAAGAATGTATACACTAAGCCCAGGGACAAATGTACATGTCATTTAAAACTAGATTTCAAGGCTGGCCTCTTAGAACCCAATGAATATGGAAAGATAATGATAATTTAAAGGTTCATGAGGATAAATTTTATTTGGCTCCCATTGATGCTCTCACAACAATTTAATAGTTGAAAATAACCACAATTCACTGTATTATAGTTATGTAGTTTACAACAATTTAATAGTTGAAAATAACCACAATTCACTGTATTATAGTTATGTAGGTTAGAATGTAGATAGTATCATTAAAGTCAAATCAAAGAAGTAGTAGGGCTACATTCCTTTCTGAAAAAATATTTTCCTTATCTTTTCCATCTTTTACAGGTGGCCTGGATGTCTTGTCTTCCACAGTCACCTCTTTAAAGGCTGTCTTCCATTTTTAAGGTCATTTGCAATTACAATAGTCCTGCCTGAATAAGCCTGACAAGTCTCTCTGTTTTATATTCCACTGCTTAAAAACCTTAATTCTATAGCAACCATAATTTAACTTTGCCACTTAATACAGTATATTCAGTTTCAAAGGATTAGAGTGTATGTGCGTGTGTGTGATTGTGTGTGTGTGTTTGTGGATGCTGTGATTATTCAACCAACCATATCCACTGAATTTTATAATGCAGAATTCTAGAGAAGGCCTCTAGGGGAAGGTATGATTAGAATGTGTCTTTAAGTAGAGATGGGGGATATGACCATGAAACACAGAATTACATTTTATTCTGAGGCACTTTTTCTGAGAATGTGTCAATATAGTGGAGGATAGAGATTTGGAATATCGATTTTAGAGACAAGCAGACTTAGTTTCAAATTCTATCTCTTCCAATAATAATTTTGGGAACTTAAGGAATCTATGTATCTCTTCTGAATCTCAGTTCTTCATGAAAGAGTAGATAATTAATTGACACCTAATTAATAGGAAAGTAGGCCCGAGGCCATGCATGCTTCACTGTTCCAAAGAAGTTGTCTACACTTTCTTCATATCCTACAACTATGTATAAGGTGAAAGTAAAAAAAAAAAAAAAAAATCCGTGGACTATTAATTTGTTGAAGTCAATTAAACACATGAGAATCTTCGAGTGCTGTCATAGGTGTGTTTCTTGGTGCTTTTAGCTAGACATATCTTGAGAATCAAGAGAAAAAAAAGAGAAGCTGAGAGGTGTAAAAATGTAAATTTAGTGCAAATAATTTGCATGTAAAGCAGGAGCCAAGTACAGTGTGCTTAACATAATTAAAAATAAGTCATGTACTCTAAGTACAGGATAATAGAGAAGTTGAAGTATATGGTACTAAATCAAACCCACTGATTGGAATTAGCATAGTTTGAGGTGGCACTGAGTGGATTTTCTGAAAACAGAAGCCCCACACTGAATGTAGGTAGCACCACCCAAAAGGCTTGAATCCGGGATAGAATGTAAAGGGACAGAAGGACTGGAACCTTGAGGTAGTGATGCTGCTGCTTCCTGTCTACCTTGCCGTGAACTATTTATCCTCTGCCATGTCCGTGTGCTATGCTTCCTTGCAATGGACCCAGCCAATTCTGTATTGAAACCTCTATAAACTTGAGCCAAATGATTCCTTTCCTCCTTTAACTTTGGGTGTCAAACGTTTTGTGCCAGATGGCCAAATTAACTAAGATGATAACACTCTGCATTCTCATACCCTCTCAGGCAATAGACTTGGCCTAAGTTAAATTTTGAATCCTGAGAAGGAAGAAATGGGGTAATATATTTCTAACTGGTAACAGCTTTAGAAGATGATGAGAAAAAGCTCTGTAAGTATAGTTCCCAGATTTATGTCACAATCGTACTGGTAAGGAAGTTATGAGCTTCACTTGTGCCTTACAACATCTAACTCCCCTTGCTGCCTTTCATTTTTAAAACACAGGGGGAATTATGGCAATAAGCTGTGACTTCAGGTATGAAGCAGAATAGGAATGTACTTTTGGAGTCTTTCCTCTTGCCCTGTAGGATGTCTTCAACTTTCAGTACCTCTTGCTTCTTTCATTATTTAGCATGTCTCTGTGTAGTTTAAGTTTGTAATTAGAAGGAGATGTATCTTTTACTTTTTTTTAGGTTTTTTCATAGCTAATACATAGGTAATTACATTTCTTTGAAAACACAGAACAAAACTTGAACAAAACTCATGTTTGTGAAGGCCTCACAGTACTCATTTCATCATGTGCATTATACAACTATTTATTGATTGCTATATTTTAATATTAATATTTTACATCCAATCCATATCTAATAGCTTAGTATATAACAAACACAATTATAATTACTTACATGATTTCATTAATACATCAGCCATATCATGAAATAAACACCCTCATACTTTAACTTTCATTTTAGTTAAGGAAAAGTCTATAAGTTTCATAAACAAAATTTAAATTTGCTAACTAGTAACTTTCATAATTTAACCACTAGTCTTTATTTGCAATTATCATATACCACTCTATTATTTTCATTTCATGTTTAAACTAATTTTGACAAATTATATTTCCCCCAATTACTTACATTTTATAAGAAATACTTAAGAAAACACAAGCTGAAGAAATGAATCTCTACTAATGAACATTCATGAAGAACATGTACTAAAAGTAAAAATTATGTTTTTTTTTACTTTGAATCTTTACTGGTACAATATATGTACACATCATGATCTTTCACCTCGTTTCTTACCCAAAAATCCCATTTCCCTTTGAACATTTGCTATTTCACAATATCTATCATGCATTCTAAAATTCACTTACATCTTTAGCTTCTCATACCAGAGAAAAGATATAATATTTACACATCTGTGACCAATTTATTTAACTTATGAGTATGTCCTAAAATTATGTCCATTTCAGTATAAATGACTGAAAATTATCAAATGATATTTTCTTACTAGCTTTGTACATGTTACTCAAGTTACATCATCCAAGTGATTATTACAAATGACCAGTAAAAGTAAAACAAAAGCAAAATCAAGAAAAAAATCTTCTAAAGGAGGAAGACAAAATAACAAGATTTGACAATTTGGCAATGCATGGGGGTGGTAATGAAAATTGAATCAGTGATATTTGCATTGAGCTACATTGCTAGACTTTATTTTATTTTTAATTTTGAGGTAGATTGTTACTAAACCAATAAGTTGCCCAAACTAAGCTCAAATCTCAGTCCTCCTGCCTTAGCCTCCCACACAGCTAGGACTATAATTTCATATCACCAGGGCTCTTTTAAATAAATAAATAAATAGATAGATAAATAAATAAATAAAAGTCATGTGTAATCTCCCTCTCAATCCAGACTGATTTCTGTCTCAGTGTTTATACACTTTCAGAAACATTATATTATATTTTGGTTCCACAGATAAAAATATAGTATTCTCTGATAGTTATTTTGTGTTATTCTTTTTACTTACCTCTAGATTCTGTTCCATTTTTTTATTTTATATGCTTTGTTATCGTGGCATGCAATTATTTATCATAGTTTCATTATAGTATGAATCAGATTATCTTTGGTAATTTGATTAACTATTACCTATGGTAATTGTATTGATTTCCTATTCTTTTATTTTCTATTTTTTTAACTCAAAATAAAATTTACTTAAGTAAAATATTAATTTATCATGAGGATATCATGGAGCTTATTCACTGGGAAAACTGACAACAATGCTGAGAAATCAGAAAATAAAGAATGGAAATCTAAGCATCCAAAAACCTTGGGAACTTCAAAAATATTCTTGGTCCTGCAGGTCATGAATATTTCTCACAACAACCTCTGAATTTTCAACTCTGATAATGTTACATTATATCATCTACAAGTTCTTCTTCATTTTGTCACTACCTAAATAATATCATAGTTTGAGGTAGAAACATTTAATAGGCTCGACCTAATAAATATATTAGTAATTATGGCTAAAGGAAAGAAATATCTATGTTTCTTTGACTTCATAATGTGAGAAAGTTGAGTATATGTTTGATTTTAATAATGTCTCCTGTTGAAAAGAGATTTAACTATTCAATGTTATGCAGCATTTCTTGGCCATTTTATTTAAATTATATACATTTAAACTTTCTCTGTATACTTCATTGTTTTGTCTCAAATACATTTGATATTTCCAAGTATAGGTCTCTATTTATTGATTTTTTTTGAAGTTTTTGTTTCACACCCGGTATTTCATATTTAACTGTTAAGGGCAAACACAAACACATAGGACCACATCTTCCTTTCTTGCTTGAGTTTAAATTCAATAGAATGATATGTCATTATATGAAGGTCAAGATACCACCATGACAATCACCACTGATAGAACTGATAGAAGAATGTGGCTTTAGGATTTCAGATAAATAACTCAAATGTTGTTTCCTCTCTGCTTTAGAAAAAACATAGACACTCTCTCTCAAGGCCAGCTTAACAGCTCCATTTCTCATTTGTTGGAACAAGCTATTCTTTGTGAAAAGTGTTCAGTTTATCATGCTTATGTTTTTGTAGAGGAAAGATGATTCATGAAGACAACAAAAAGAGACAGAGACAAGGAGATGGAGCATAGTAATTACCATTCCATGTCTATGCAGAAAAATAATGAAATGCTGTGTGTATTTCTAACATAGTCTGTCATAAGGAATCATGGATGATACTCAATATATGTTTCTCTCTTAATGCATTAAACAATATGAAACCTTTCACAATTTCAGATCAATAATCCCCTCTTTGATATAAAAATAGAATGGGGTAGGGATATGGGTAAAAATGAGAATTAACTTGTGTCATATATTGGTGCAAATTCCCCAATGTTATGTGTGATTGTGAGGTATATATAAATAGTACCAATAAAGAATTCAATTAAAAAATAGAACGGATATCATACTTCAGTGTGTTTATACCTTACATTATTTGCTTTTATCATTTACATCATATGATTTAAGCACATACACGTACATTTTTTACCATTTTTAGATATTTTGAGTTTTTTTTACGAAAGTTTACAAATATCTTGAAAAATAGAAGCGTGCAGTGATAGCTAAGTGTTGTCAACTTGGATAAGAAAAGCCCAACTGATTGGCTTAGAATAGCTCTAGGTGTGACTGAATGGATTTTTGGGAGATGAAAGACCTTCCCTGGGTGTGAGTGACAACAAATAATAGGTTTGTATACTAAGTGGAATAAAAAAGGGAAAGAAAAAGGCAGGTTTGCTTCTGTTTCTTCAGAGGAAATGGAGTCTTTGCTTTTGCCTTGGACATCCAACTTAAGTCTTGCAACACAAACTGCTCAACCTCCTTTCCCAAAGCCTTTGTCTTCCCTGCAAGACCACTCAGCTTCCTCGTTAGGACATACGCACCACCTTACGTGGAGCTTCAGGCTGTCAACATCTGACTGGATCACTTAGATCTGCAGACCACAGGAGACACTGTTCATCTTCTACACCTGACTTTGCAGCAGCCACTGTACATCTGCCTTAGAAATCCTGACATATACTCTTTTTGTTGTCAGCACTTACTGTTACAGGTAGTGGCACTAGAAATGTCTCTAGAGAAGCCAGATTGTAACAAAGAAATTATTTTTGTTGCTTTAGTGGTTCCTGGAGTTGGCTTTCTAATTTGATGAAATCCAGAAATGTCTGGGCCTGTCCTCCTGATAGTGTGTGGAGTGTTGTTAGTTTGGAGTGTGATCTTTTCAAGGTGATACATAATACAGATCCATCTAATTATGTTAATGTACCACTTGTGAGATGTAAGGAATTTAGTGATTCCATGTAAGATACTTGTGGATACTTTTTGGCAGAGTAAGAAATAAGATGATTCTGGATGGTTTCTTTTGACATTTCTGAACAAATTAGTGAATGAAATAATGACCTCAGAACATTCAGAAAAAATCTAATTTTTTAAATGTGAGGAAAATTAAAAAGGAAAAATACAATTCAAATTCTAGCTCTAGGCATCCAGAGAGAGGCTAAGTTTCTCATTATGCCCTAAAAGAGAATCTTCTTTCCTTTAGGTTCAGAGCTGATATTGCAGAAAGCCAAACACAAGTCTTTATACTTTGAAGTAAATCATAAATTCAAGGTTAACTTAGAAGTTTATCAGAAATAAAGTCGCGGGTGGTGATTAGAAAAGAATAAGATTCCATATATTGGGATCTAGAGGTTTACAAGTATCCCAATGAGGCTTAGGATGTTTTTCTCCCAGAATCTAATGAGATTGTTTTGCCAGAAAAAGAATTTCCCCTTCTCCATGTAAGAGTTATCCATACTCCCACCAGCTCTGGTGTTGACCTCTCTTCCTATACCTGAGAAAACTAATCTTGTAGAGCCAGGATGATAATGCTGACATTGTTCCAAACCCTCACCAAGCATGTTTGCCTGTAAACATACAAACAGGCTTAAATTTCTTTCTTTTTATTTTTTTATTATTTTTATTGGTACATTTTAATGGTACATTATATATACACACCACAATTACACTCCACATTGAGAATTTGTACCAGTATATGACACAATTTAATTCTCATTTTCTCCCTCCCCTACCCACCCTACTTCTCCCCACCGCTATATACACACGCATTTTTCATTTATTTTGCCATCTATTTGTTCTTTCTTCATTATTTACCCCTAAATCCCATTACCCTTTTAATATTTACTATTTCACAATATCAATTATGCATTCCAGAACACATTTATAACTTCAGTTTCTCATACCAGAGAAGATATATGATATTTACACATCTGTGACCTATTTATTTCACTTATGAGTATGTCCTGAAGGTATGTCCATTTGAGTATAAATGATTTAATCTCATCATTATGAATAGAAGAGTAATACTCCATTTTATTAAAAAAAATCTACATCTTCTTTATGCAGTCTTTATGGGCATTTGGGTTGTTTCCAAGATTTAGCTATCACGACTGAGCTGCTATAAACATGGCTGCACAAATGTCACTGTGATATGAATCTTGTAATTCTTTTCTGTATATACCCAACAGGGGAATAGCAGGGTCCATTGGAACTTCTAATTCTAATTTTTTGAGGAATCTCCACACGGATTTCCATAATGGTTGTACTAGTGTCTACATTCCCACCAATTGTGCAGAAGACTTCCATTTTTTTCCACAACTTTGCCAGCATTTGTCGCTGGTTAAAGACATCCTTTGTTCCTTGATAGGAAGAGCCAACATCATCAAAATGACTTTACTCCCACAACTACTATATAAATTCAATGCAATCCTGATTGAAATCCCAACAGCATATTTCAGGTCTAGAGAAAATCATCCAAAAATTCATCTGGAACCACAAGAGACCTAGAAGAGCAAAAGCAATTCTAGGAAACAAGGACATGGCAGGGGGTATCACTTTCCCCAACTTGAAACTTTACTACAAAGCCACTGTGATAAAAACAGCATGGTACTGGCAAAGAAACAGACCTGAGGATCAGTGGAATAGATTAGAAGATCCAGAAACAATGACAGGGTCAAATTTCTGAAAACCCCTAAATTTGAGGTGCACAGTGTGACCCATGAGAACATCTCATATGCAGCCAAAGAACTTCTTCAGTTTTCTAATCCTTATAGCAGAGGCTCAGTGAACAAAGTTGGGAATGAATTTCAATGGTGTGAAATGATAACAAAAGAGATTCTGAAATTATTGTCAAAACTCATGGAGTAAAAAAATATGTTATTAGTTTATCAACTATTGGCAAAAGTATAGATCAAAGTATTTTCTTTTGTAAATTAACGAGAGATGCCAGTGTTCCTTTGTTTACTGTTGATGAAGGGGTTCATAGGTTCAGGAAAATGGGTATGCTGAAGTAAGTTTGGAACATTAAACCTTCATGATCTGAGTATTGTCTAATCTACCAAGTCATAAAGGTGGATGTACAGAGAAATACCACAGCACTAAGTGGAAGTGGTATTGTGTGATCTAGTCAGAGCAGGTCCAGAGGGCACTAGTAATTTACATGAAGAGGCAGCCCAAATGCCCATGGTTTGTACTATTGCTAACTTACCTTGTTTCCCCAGCACACACCTATGGCTTTACCAAGAGTGACATACAAGCAGTGGACAGCAGAGAAGTCTAGTGCCTGGTGTATGAATGATTTTGCACATTATGAAGGCACGATCCACAGGCAGAGAGCTGAAGCATTACACACCCTTTTTTAGTAGTGAACGGAAGTTGTCACAGTGTACAGAACTTCAGGGAGTACACCTGCTTATAGAATTTGATTGGGAAAAAGTGATCTGATGCGACTTTGTATACTGAACCATGGACTATAGCCAATGGTCTGCACAGATGGTCCAAAACTTGGAAGTAGTATGACTACTGTTCCACACCAAAGATACTTAGGGAAAAGATATGTGGAGACACCTCTCCATATGGGCAAAGGATATCCCATGCATCCCATGGAAACACTCACTAAAAATTTACCCCTGCAGAAGAGGACCTAATTAATCCAGTTGATACAATGCCACAGCTAGCAGTCAGCTCTCTTCTTCAGTCACACCTGTCACTGCCCAATGGGGTCTTGACAAAGTTAGCTTGACAAGGTGTATGACTTTGCTCCTGTTATCCCACATCCTTAAGATCAATCCCCACACACCTTCATCACTAAGTCCACCCAGAGCCTCCACCCCCACTGCCATGGACTCAGTATCATGGACTTCCAATCACCGAAGTGGATCTGACCACAGCCACCCCATATGCCAGCGTCACAGCCCACTCCTGAGTGCTCAGCATGGCACCATTCCTCGGAGTGGTCAGCCTGCAGTCTAGTGGCGGGAGGACCACACTAGACCTCTTCCATCATGGGATGTATAGCACTTCACCCACAGTGGGACACTTACTCTACCCATGGATTTGCATTCCCTGCATGTGCTGCTTCTGCCAAATTTCTCCTCCGTGGACTCACAGAATGCCTTATCCACTGTCATGGAATTCCACACTGTACTGCCTCAAAGGGACCTATTTTATAGCCAAAAGTGTGCGACAATGGCCTCATGTTTATGGAATTCATTTTTTAATATTTTTTTCAATATTCAGAAGCAGTTAAATTGATGAGATGATGAAAGAACCTTCTGTACATGAACTTGCAGCCCCAGACATGTAGCAGTGACTTGCAAGGCTGAGGTAATGTTCCTCAAAGTCCTTGAATTACCATGCATTTTATATGAATGTGTCTGCTATAATCAGGATTCACAAGTCCAGGAATCAACAAGTGGAAATAAAAATGGCACCCCTTAACTTTTCCTCTGGTCATCTGCTAAGAAAATATTTTGCTTCCTGTTCCACCACTTTATAATCTTCCTTAGTTGTCTTCATTATGGAGTGCGGGAGATTGTACCAGGAAGGATGATTCCATTAAACTGGAATCTAAGATTTCCCTGTCGTTATTTTTGGCTGCTTATGCCAAGAAAGGAATTACAGTGTTGCTAGAGTTGATTGAACCAGACTGGCAAGTGGAAATTGGAATATTACTTACAATGGAGAAAAAGAAGAATATACTTGGAATACAGGAGTTCCTATTACAATCTCCTCCTATGCATGTGCCTTCTTATTAATCTCACTGAGAAACAAATACAGTCTGTGAAGACAGTATTACAAGTGGACTAGAGCCTTCAGAAATGAACAGAAAGGTCACTTCTCAGGGAAAGGGCCAGGATCTACTGAGGTATTTGTTGAATGCCAAGGGAATATACAATGGCTAGTGGAAGAATGTAGATATAAATACTAGCTACAAATCCACAATCAGTTTCACAAATGAAGATTTTAATACTCTTCACTTAATATATTTTGTGTAATGTAATGTTTAAAACCTTAATATTGATTCTCAACTATTGTTGAAGCTATCTTATAATGTTCATGTTATGAAATGTTAGGGGTAAGTATCACTCACCAAAAACATTTACCTTCTGTTCTGGGGAAAGAATTAATTCATTTCTATTTTTAGATAGGATACTTGCACCATGTTAGGAATAATAATGAATTTGTCTTTTTTTTTCTGGAGAGGAAGATTCAGTGACATGGTCTGGTGTTGATAAGGGTGGGGTATTGTAATAATTCACTGTTGTGCCAGCTCACATAAGAAATGTCCAACTGATTGACTTTGGTTCCAGGTTTGACTGAAGGAATTGACTGATGATGAAAGCCCTAAGGTGGGACTTAATAGCAATAATCCATAGTCTTGCAGCCTGAATGGAATAAAACAGAGAAAGGAAAAGGACAGCTCACTTCTATTTCTTCGGAGGAGTTCCACTTTTTGACTTCAGCGTGGACATCTGTTTCCAGGGTTGCAGCACAAGCTCTTCTGCCGCCCTGTGTATCCCTTCAGTCTCCCATCACACACCCTTCAGCTTTCTGATAATAACACACATCTGGGTCTACAGGGAGCTTCAGGACTGGCTCATTTATATCTCTACTAAGTAGGAAACTGAAGTCTTTCATGTGTACCTCCTCAGTACACATTGTAAGCCTATGTTGTAAGTCCTAATGGATATCTTATATTGTCTCTTCCTGTAGTGAACAATGATTTATAAAAGTACATAGAAAGCTAAGACATTTTTATCTGAAATCACGTAGTGTCAACTTTATCAAAATTTTAAATTTTGCTTTCATTATTTATGTCTATGTATGTATACATTCATAACATACACATGTCTATGTGTGTGGGCTTTTCTTCTAAAGCACCTTAGGATAACTTATAGATGGCATAGAATACGCTTGAAATAACACATTACATACATAAACTCAGACTATTTAAAGTGTTAAACTAACTCTAACAATTGTATACATTTTTTCTTTGCCTTGCTTTTTTTCTTTTCTTCTTTTTTCAGAACCAGGGAACAAACTCATGATCTCACACTTGCCAGGCACATATGGTACAAATGAGATAAATCCCCATCTAATTATATGCAATGTTGTCAGCTGACCCAGTAAGAACAGTTTAGGAGAATGTATTGTATTTATTTGTCAATAAATTTTAGCTTCCATTTACCTAGATAATATATGCACTTTTTGACATTAAACTTTTCAGAAATGTTTTAGATACTCCAAACATTATTGTTTTACAAATCCTTATTTTTACTAGAACAGTTCTCATTTTGTGTTTTTCTGATATTTCCTAACGATTTGATTAAAGTGTATGAATTCTTAACCAGAGCAGTATATAGTTGATGCTGTCTCATGTATTTTGTTATTATTTTCAACCATCCTATTATATGTATGTTTATTTAAATTATATATTAGTTATTATTTTACTAATAAGAAAATATATAACACATAACAAACCATCATAACATGATTAGTAACACATTTACTGATGACTTATTATTGGCGTATTTTTCTTATTATTATTTAATTTTATGTATCTATTTTATATTTATCGCCTATTTATCTTTTGTGTTTAATTGAGCAGATTTTAAAGTATGATATTTCTTTCTGTATCTCGCTGCCTGTTAGGTGCAATTCCTTAGGATTCTCTAATGAGACATTTCCTAAGCATGAAACACCAAAGTTATTTGCAACAGGATTATAGCTAGGTAACTGAAAATCCTTGGTTTTATTATTGCTACAAGCATACCTTGGAATGTTTCCGACCCTGAAACACAAAAATTGTGGAAGATTTTTACTCAAAATCTGATATCATCCACATGATGTGCTAGTGTTTCAGTGCAATTTATAACGTCATTTCCCATTTATAGTTCTCTTACATACATACCCTGCTACAGTGATAAATGTGGAAATGCATTGGTCTAACCTCAAGGGATCCAAGGAGGAAACTGAAAAGATATTTCTACTCTCACTAGTAACCATTAAATTTTGATTATAGTCTGCTAAATGTAGATACAGTGCCTGTTTTTGTATCTAATATACAGAGATTCTCAGACTAAATATGTTTGAGATAGCTTCTATATTATACATAATAATAGTATTGTCCAAAATAATGTTGGGTGAGAGTATATTCATGGAATCAATTTCAATTTTAAGAGTAACTTGAGAATTGATAGCAATTTTAAAGGTTTTTTATTAAGTCAATTGAAATTTCAGAAGTTGAGATTTTCAGATTCAGACTATCAACTTTCTCTCAATTTGGTTAAGTATAAATGTAAGAATAAAAGAGTTGTCTTAGCTAAAAATTCCTGGTCCAATTTTGTACTACTACCACCAGGTACCACAACATCATACAGGAGTATTTCTGTGTATGTGTTTAAATTTGAGTGTGGGTAAATGTGATTACTTTCATGTATCTATACTCATATTAATTTTAGGCCAATGCAGAATCCCAGCACATCTAGGAACTACACAAAAGGAAGTAAAATAACATTTATCTTGATACTAAATACCAAAAGCTTTATACACAACATTCAAATTTATAATAACATTAGCATTATGAGGTTATAATTATATAATTTCTTTTTTTAGATGATAGAACTAGAGTTCAGTAAAAACTGCACATTGAATTGTTATATATTCCCTGTACTAGTGTTATATGGTAATGATCCTCCATTGAAAAACTGTCCAGAAGAAGCAGGCTACCATCCCCAGGAACCCACCCACCCACTCTGTTTAACTAATGCTACTATACAGTGCACTGTGTTGTTATGATATAATGTTTTGTAAGTTAGAAGTATCAAATATATTGTTAATTTATGATACACTCGAATTAGCAATGTGTTTTTCAGAACGTATCCACTTTGTATATCGTATTGTTGTCCTCCTTGATATCTAATTCATGTATGAGTTTTATATACATTGATAGTAATTAGTCAAGTATTTCTAAAATTGAAAAATAACTTGCTTCCAATTCAGACTATTTCATTTTATAATGGTTCTTTTTCATTTATCTCTTATTGGTAAGAAAGTAAATTTTACTCACAAAGGCCCGAGTTTCATCCCCAGTACTGCCCCCCCCCAAAAAAAGTGAGAGAGATACAGACAGCTGGACTGAAGCATCTCAAACTGTGAGACAAGATCAATCTTTAGGGTGCTGGTGATTTAGCTCAAGTGGTACCGCACCAACCTTGGGTGAACAAGAAGGTACATTTTGCATTCAATATATTAAAAAGAATAGTTTGGCATTATCGCCCTAAATACTATTCCTTTTCTGGTGCTTGTCACCATGGAGTCAAATAATTGCCCATTATGTTTAAACTTGATTGTGGAAAAGATTTCTCTAATTTGTTGGAAAAACATATTGTTAGATTTTAATTTGCTTCCAAGGCAATAAAAATTTTTAATTGAATTATTTATTGGTACAATTTATATACATCTCACAATCATATATAACATTGGCGAATTTATACCAGCATATGACACAAGTTAATTATCATTTTTACCCATATCCCTACCCACCCACACCTCCCCACTCCCTTTATACATAATCCTTGATTTTCTTTCTGTATCATATTTACTCCTTCCTCTCATTACATTCCCACACCAAATTGCCTATGGAAAATCCCCACTCTATAAAAGCTGTCATACTATCTAGAGCTCATTTGCATCTACAGGTGTTCATGTCACAGAGAAGATCCGGAATATGCCTATCTGTGATATATTGATTTCACTTATTAGTATATCCTCCATGTGTCTCCATTTGCACCTAAAAGGATCGATCTTGACATGATTTATGGCAGAGTAATACTCCATTTTATTAAAAAAAACAAAACAACAACAACAAAAAAACACACACATCTTCTTTATCCACTCTCCTGTTGATGGGTATTTGGGTTGTTTCCAAGATTGGGCTATCACGAAATGAGCTGGTATGAACAAGGGTGTATATCTGTCTTTCCAATGTGATTTTTAAAATTCTTTTGGGTATATGCCTAGCAGGGGGATAGCTGGGTCAAATGGGACCCCTATCCAAGTTTTCTGAGAAATCTCCACAAGGATCTAGGCAATGGTTGCACAAGTCTGCAGTCCCACAAAGAGTGGAGAAGGGTTTCTTTCTCCCCACAGACTCAGCAGGACTCATTCTTGGTTGATTTTGTGATAGTGGCCATTCTTTGTGGAGTGAGATGAAATCTCAGTGTTGTTTTCATTTGCATCTCTCGAATGACCAGTGATGTTGAACATTTCTTCATATGCTTCTTGGCTGCTTTGACTTCTGCCTCTGAGAAGTGCCTGTTCATTTCAGATACCCGTTTTTGAATTGGGTCTTTAAACTTGGGGAGGCTGATATGTTTGAGTTCTTTATATATTGTAGATGATAGCCCTTTGTCTAATAAATAGTAAAGATTTTCCCATGTTGTTGGTTGTCTTTTAGCAGTGTCAGTGACTTATTTTGCTGTGCAGAAGCTTTTCAGTAGTATGAGATCACATTTGATGATTCTTTCTGCTAGTTCTTGTGCTATAGAGGTTTTATTCATAAAGTCTCTGCCTAAGCCAATGTCTCTAAGGGTTTTACCTAGCCTGTTTTCCAGCAGGCTTATTGTTTCTGCTTTAATGTTTAAGTCTTGTATCCATTATCAATTTAGTTTTGTGCATGGTGAAAGAGGTAGGTCTAGCTTTAGATTTTGGCAGGTTAAAGCCCAGTTTTTCCAGCAAAATTTGTAAAAGAGGCTGTCATTCTTCCATTGGGGATGTTGGCCTCCTTTGTCAAAGACAAGGTGGCTTAGTGTATCCGGAGTTCTTTCTGGGTCTTCCAACCTATTCCACTGGTCCTCAGGTCTGTTACTTTGCCAGTACCATGCAGTTTTTTTTTTTTTTTTTATCACAGAAGCTTCATAGTAGAGGTTTAAATTGGGGATTGCAATACCCCCTGCCATGTCGTGGTTGCTGAGAATTGCTTTTGCTATCCTATGATTCTTGTGTTTCCAGATGAATTTTTGCATTATTTTCTCTAACTCTGTGAAGTATACCGTTGGAATTTCAATTGGAAATGCATTGAATCTATATAGTAGTTGTGGGAGTACAGCCATTTTGACGATGTTGGTTCTCCCGACCCAGGAACAAGGGATATCTTTCCACTTTCTGGTTTCTTTTTCTATCTCAGTTTGCAGAGTCCTACAGTTTTCATGGTAGAGGTCTTTCACTTCCTTTGTTATGCTGATTCCTAGATATTTCATTTTTCTGGGTGCTACTGTGAAAGGGATTGACTGCCCAATTTCTCTTTCGGTGACTCTGTTGTTTGTGTAGACAAAGGCTGTTGATTTTTGAGCATTGATCCTGTATCCAGCAACATTACCAACTTTGGTAATTAAGTCTAGCAGTCTTTTGGTTGAGTTTTTAGGGTCCTCTAGATAGAGTATCATATCATCTGCAAATAATGGCAGTTTAACTTCTTCCTTTCCTATTTTTATTGCTTTTATATCTTTGTCCTGCCTGATTGCTATGGCTAATGTTTCCAGTACTATATTGAACAAGAGTGGTGACAGTGGGCATCCTTGTCTCGTTCCTGACCTTAGTGTAAAACGTTTCAGTTTTTGTCCATTGAGTATGATGCTGGCTGTTGGTTTCTCATAAATAGCTTATATTAAATTGAGATAAAGTCCATTGATTCCAATTCTCTGTAGAGTTTTGATCATAAATGGGTGTTGTATTTTGTCAAATGCTTTTTCTGCATCTATTGAGTTAAGTATATGGTTTTTTGTCCTTGAGTCTGTTAACTTTGTGTATTATATTGATTGATTTGCATATGTTGAACTAGCCTTTCATCCCTGGGATAAATCCGACTTGATCAGGGTTTATGATTTTCTTGATAACTCTCTACATTCTGTTTGGCAGTATCTTACTGAGGATTTTTGTGTCAGTGTTCATTAGAGAGATTGGCCTGTAGTTTTCTTTTTTGGTGGGATCTTTCCTTGTCTTTGGAATCAAGGTGATGGGTGCTTCAAGGAATGATTTGGGGAGTACTGCTTCCTTTTTGATTTCATTAAAGATATTGAGAAGTACTGGTAATAACTCTTCTTTAAAAGATTTGTAGAATTCAGCAGTGTAGCCGTCAGTACCAGGCCTTTTCTTTGTTGTTAGGGTTTTATTATATTTTCAATTTCCCAGATTGACATCGGGTGGTTTAACATGTTTATATCCTCTTCATTCAGCTTTCGAAGTTCATATGTGTCTAGGATCTATCCAATTCGTCTAGATTTTCCATCTTCGTGGAGTATAGATTTTCAAAGTATGTGTTTATGATCCTTTGGACTTCCTCTGGTCTGTGCTGATTTCCCCATTTTCATTCCTTACAGCATGGATTTGAGCCGTTTCCTTCCTTTGTTTGATAAGGTTGGCTAAGGGTCTGTTGATCTTATTTATCCTTTCAAAGAACCAACTCTTTGATTCATTGATTCTTTGTATTGTTTCTTTGTCTCCATTGCATTAATTTCTGCTCTGATCCTTATAATTTCCTCTCTAGTATGAGCTTTGGGTTTGTTTTGCTCCTCTTTTTCTAATTGTCTGAGGTTCATCATTAAGTTGTTTATTTCAGTTTGCTCTATTTTCCGAGTGTAGGCATTCATTGCTATGAATTTCCCTTGCAGAACTGCTTTCATTGTGTCCCATAAATTCTTGTGTATTTTGCTGTGGTTGTCGATTTGTTTAGAAACTGCTTAATTTCCTCTTTAATTTCTTTTCTCACCCATTGGTTGGTTAAGAGATTGTTGTTTAATTTCCATGTGTTTGTGAGGACCTTGGAATTTCTTCTGCCATTCAGCTTCAGTTTCAAGGCATTATAGACTGATAGTATGCAGGGGATAACTTCGATTCCTTTGAATTTACTTAAGTTTGTTCTATGGACTAGAATGTGATCTATTTTGGAGAATGATCCATGAGTAGCTGAGAAGAAGGTACATTCTGGCTTTGTAGGGTGAAAAATTCTGTAGGCATCTAATAAGTCCATTTGCTCAAAAGTTTGATTTAGCTCAAGTATTTCCTTATTGATTCTTTGCCCAGTTGATCTGTCAATTTGTGGCAGTGGAATATTAAAATTCCCTACTACTATTGTACTCATGGATAACTCGCTTTTCATGTCCAGTAATGTTTGTCTTATATAGTTGGGTGCATTAGAGTTTGGGACATAAATATTTATGATTGTTATTTCTTTCTCTTGGATAGTTCCCTGTACAAGAATATAGTGACCTTCTTTATCTCCTTTAATCATTTTGGGTTTGAAATCTATTTTATCTGCAAACAAGATAGCCACTCCTGCTTTTTTGCAGTTTCATGTGGCATGGAGGATTGTTTTCCAATCTTTAATTTTCAGTCTATGGGTTTCCTTCAGAATTATGTGTGTTTCCTGCAAGCAGCAGATTGTAGGATCTTGCTTCTTGATCTAATCTGCTAGTCTGTGTCTTTTAATTGGCCCATTGAGGCCATTGGCATTAATGGTTATTAGTGATATGGACATATTCAGAGCTGCCATGTCTCCCTGTTCTCGGTTCTTTTCTTCTTTGCCTTTCCCCTTTTCTATTTAGTTTCTTGTTTGTCACATTTAATTAACTCTCCTTGGTCTCATGAGCATGGAATTTTCTGTGTTTTTTTCACGATGTTCTTTAGGATGTTTTGGAGTGCAGGTTTCATATTTGTGCCGTTTTAAAGGTGTTCTTTATCATGGAAGTATCTTATTTGCCCGTCTATTCTGAAAGATAGTGTTGCAGGATAAAACAGTCTAGGTTGGAGGTTGTTTTCGTGCAATGCTTGAAATACTTCTCTCCATGCTCTCCTTGCATTGAGTGTTTTTGTTGAAAAGTCTGCTGTGATCCTATGGGCTTCCCTTTGTAGGTGATTTTCTTCCTTTCTCTCACTGCTTTCAGTGTTTCATTCTTTTGTTGTACATCTGTAACATTGATAATTATATGTACAGGTGTAGCTATTTTTATGTCATGGTGTTTTGGAGTCCAATAGGTGTCATTTATCTTTGTGTCTATTTCTTTTACTGTGAAATTTTCTGTTGTTATCTCTCACAATAGCTTTTTTTAAATGTTTTTTTACTGTCTCCTGCTTCCTCAGTGACTCCATTCAGTCTTATATTATTTTTCTGTGAGTCATCTAGAAGCTGTTGAATTGATTTTTCATGGTCCCTTGCTCTTTTCCTTAGATTATACCTTTCCTGCTCATTGGATGCTATGCTGTCCTCTAGGTCTGAGATTTGGTTCTCTGCTTCATTCATCCTACTGTGCAAGTTTTCATTCTCCTTCATCATTCCCTGGAGTTCTGCTTGTAGCTGTTTAAAAGGTTCCATTGATTCTGCTATCTTGGATCTATCATCTCGCTGATCTCTTCTTTAATGATGTCTTTCACTGTGGACAGTATCCCTGTTTTGATCTCAGAGATGAGTTCTGATTTCCATTTTACTAGATCTGCTTTATTTACCATCTCCAAGAGTCCTGGTGTTAGAGTTTCAGTTTTCCCTATTTCCTTTTTCCTGAATTTCCCTGTGGTGGTGATCTTTGTGTCTGATTTTTTTTTTTTTTTTGGTGTCTTCTCTCATTTCTACTCTTTCATTGTTACTAATGCTATTATTTTCCTGATGACAGGGCAATGTTTGTTGTACGTCTCTTTCTATTATCTGGGGCCTTTTGGATGTGGCACTTTCCTAGGGGGCATCCCCCTTGAATCTGTAATGACCCTTGAGAGTTCTCAGTTCTGTGCCCGTATTATTTGATTATTTGATTATACTGTTGAACTAATTATGTCAGACATATTAAATGAACCTCTTTTTTTTT
>PVIC010020468.1:0-29396 GCA_004025085.1 Thryonomys swinderianus
AAAAAAAAAGTCGCAACCTTTGGGGCCAGGGATTTAGCTCAGTGGTACCCATGTCTGTTTTGGAAGCATTAAGTTCATGAATTCGATTCTTGGTACCAGAAAAAAAAAGTTACAGTCTTTGTCTACCTTCTTTACACATTCCTTCATCTGAAAAACTCCACTTCAGGATAAAGTGCTCTAGAGGAGTAGTATTTCCCTCTACTGAGTGCAGGCTGAGACGCAAGCCTAAAAATTGCGAGTGCATTGCAAGATCAGAAACTTGGAGGTTGGGAAAGGTCGAGAAGTGTGTCCTGGCTTCAGAACTAAGGTCAACAACAATGTGAAGATGGATAAGGTCCAGTTCAGTGTGGGTTTTGATTTAGAAGTACAAAGAAGGGCCTGATGTCTTAAAAGAGCTACTGGGAGGGGGCTGGGTTGTGGTTTCCAGCCTCCCTGTCCAGTTGGCCTTTGAAGACTGGCTGGTCTATAGAAATCTCCTGGTTATGCACATTCCACTTTACTACACTAAATATAGTGGGTCTTTACAAAACTTGGAGCCCTTCCTACACAAAGAGAATGCTGTTAATAAACTCTCCATCCAAGGGTACGAGCTCTCGGTTGTTGTTCCAGTGGGATGTGCCACAGACTCAGCCAGACCAGCAATCTACTGCCAACGTTGGCACTAAGGGAAGTTTTGTGTCCCTAACATCACATTTAATAACACTCAATAAGCATAGGTATAGCCTAACTTCGTGAAAGAGATGACTCAGAGTTGATGAGCAAGGGATTTATTAAGTAAAGAAGGAAAGAGAAAGAGGGAAGGGAGGGAAAGAAGTTAGAGCTTTGCCACTCAGAAATCTGAAAGTGTAGTAAGTCTCAGGTACAGGGGTTTACCTGTGAAATCCTAATCGTAGAGAAAGTGAAGATGCAGTAAGGTGTGGGAGTAATTTTCTGCTTACGAGAGAATGGGCAAAGGACAAATTGAGAGAAACAAGATGGTGACTGTTAGTCAGAGGAATTTAAGCTCCCTTCCTCCTGGCAACACTGGCAAGATTCCCACAACTCTCCTAGCATCTGGAACTTATTTGATTGTGGGTGGAGGGAGACAGTGACAGCTAGTGGGACTGGTGGCTTTCTGGAAAGAGAGGATGAAAAAGCCCAGGGTTTGACACAACCAGAGCTAAAGGAGAAAGAAAATTATCATCAGAAGTGAAATCAAAAGGTGTGTTGGCTGCATCCAGCATATAACGTGCTGTCCCAGGAAAACAAGCTCTCCCAAAATGAGAAGAAATAGTGTTACTACTGCTGGTGAGGTTAATGAGACTTCTGGACTTTGACCGCCCCACAGGTTCTTAACATCTGTGTGCCCTTACACACTCAAAGCTTTATGTATTAGGTAGCATTTTCTATTAAAAAACAAGAGTGAATATAACTGTTACATACTGAGTTTCCCAGAAATAGACTCTGAGATGCATATTTGCATGCACAGAGTTCACCCAGGAGTGCCCAGGACTCAATACAAGAGGAGGAGTGAAGGAAGTAGGACTGGGAAGGAGCTACACTGTAATGGGATCATAGCGGAGGTCTCAGGCACTTGTACAGGGAGCTCTGGAATTGTTTGAAGTGAGGAAGACTGGGAGAGGCCTGGCCGATAAAGAGTCAGCTGCCTATGAATGTAGGCGAGATGAAGACAGCTGAAGACCACATCAGTGAGAGACAATCTGAGAGCAATTGGCTGCCAATATTTGTAGCAGCTGAGGGAATGATGACTTCTGTCCAAAATGGGGACCTGAGTGGTACTCCATGGCGTCAACTGCAGCCAATCCTTTGCACTAGATCTATGGATTTAGCATAACAAAGTCTGGAAACAGCTCCTCCAGTGTCATGGATGAGCTCTTTTCTTGGGAAAATTTACTAGAGGAAGGTTTGTGGAATCCTTTACTGCTCTTCCCTTACTGCTCTTTGTCTGAAGGTTGCAACTGACACTGTGTCTGTGCTCCACGGTCCATTTTAGTTTCACCTTCAGCTCCACCTGGATGGTGGCTTCAGGTTATCATGTCTTCCTGAAACTATGGCTGTTCTTGTCTCTCTACCAAGAGACTCCCTAGTCAATCACCAGGGCCCACAATGTCCAGAGCTGCAAGGACAAGAAGCAAAAATAGTATCACTGTGAATGATGGTAAAGCGGGGCCTGGAGCCATGCTGACTTCCTCCCTTCCAATCCAAGACTATATAACAGACCCCTTTAAACATGGGCACATAAAATAATTATAGATTGAGAGTGTAGGCCATAGGCTACATCCGGAAGATGTCCCTGTTTTTTTTTTTAAATAAGACACCACGTGTTAGTAGCACTGTAGTTATACCCTCAAACAACCATTTCATTACTATGCCAAGCTAACGGGTCTAGAGATATCATATGAAATAGGATCAGTGGGTCCACTGTCATGTGCTACTGCTGACTTACTCTTTGGGAGTAGGATCCAGGGTCTAATAAAAACATTATGTAAGATTCTGTGCTGTTGGGTCAGACACTCTGTGCTCAGATATGATGCTGGCCAAGAAAGACAAATTCATACCCAAAATATGTATTTTTCTATTCAAAATGAATCACTTTTTTTTGCTTCCAGTTTAATTAACTTGCCATGAAGTGGCTGGCTGGTCTGGAAGAACCGGAAGAATGATATGTTACTGGAAGTTTGGAGATGGTGTCTTTTGGTGACAGATGGGGCCTGGAGAGGAGTAAATAGTGATACAGTGAGTGTTATGTTGTGGTAACTCCTGTAAAACAGAGTCCCCTGGGAGTCTGTGGCTGGGATGACTCCCCAGAGGTGTTCTTCCTTGAGGCAAGGGAATCTGGTCTTACATCCTCTCTTCCATCACAGGCCAGGGCTTGACAGTGTGCTGGGATCACATGCATGAGCCACCACACTAAGCTTCCAAGTCCCTTTATGAGACTGTAACGTGACTTGTCTAGACTTCCTTGTAAGCACATCTCTGCACAGCTGGCCCCTTGCATTTCTAAAATGTCCATCTATCCTGTTCCAGTCTGCCCCAGTTCTGTTGCTGAAATCTACTCCTAAAGGATTTTACCTTTATTTAGCTTTTGACCCTGTTGGTCAGCACAGGGACTAACGGTCACTGATTCCTTTCAAAATCGTGGTATCAGATTTTTCTCCTTGTATGTTTGGGTAACTCTGCTTAATCTCAATCCAAAATAAGGTCCACGTTTTGCTGGCATCAAAGGTCTGTGTTGAAGTTAACCACGTGTCCATTAGAGCCCAAGACCATTTTAGAAATTCATTCAGGGCCGGAAATTTAGCTCAGTGGTTCCAGTGCTGGCCTAGCAAACTGGTTCGATCCCTGGTAACCACATACAACAATACTGGGTGTAGTGACTCATGTCCACCAGCAATCAGTACCACATACCACAGTGCCAGGCGCGGTGGCTCACACCTGTCATCCCAGCACTTGGGAGGCAGAGACAGGAGGATTGCTGAGTTCAAAGCTTGCCTGGGCTACATAGTGAGTTCAGGGCCAGCCTGAACTACAAAGTGAGAACCCTGACTCAAAAAAAAGAAAAAAAGAAGAAGGAAAAGAAACTCATTCCAAACAAGGAATTTAAGGCATAAAATATGTTACACAGATGTTGAAAAGAAGGGAAAACAAAAAGAGGAAGCTAGGAAACCTAAAGATTTATTCTTCCAGAGGCTGCTGCTACCTCTTTGTTGCTGCCCTGAGATCATGACTTGTTGTAGGCTTAAAATCAGCTCTTTTATCTGAGCTATCTTGCAGGAGCTCTCTGCCTTGTGTTCTCCCAGGATACCCATGGCCTCTGAGTGGACCTTGGCTCTGACTCTGCCTCCAGCATTTCCTTCACCCTGTTAATTCAGAGCAGTTCCTTCAGTTCAGCTGCCTGAGAATTTTAATTATTACTGCTCCATAACATCACCGTGTTTTTTAGTCCATGAATAAGTTCTGTGACATTATCTTTTTTCCTTCCATGACACTAACAAATATGCTTCTGTGGATGTACATTTTACAATACTTTTGTCAAGATTTATTTTATACAATTCTTACTGTCCTACTAAATAGTATTGCACTGAATGTACGAATTAATAGAAGTATAATCATGTCATTTGTTTAGTCTTTTTGATTATGAGAAGGGATAGCTATCCAGTTATCTGATTTGCTTTATTGTGCCACCAATTTGGACTTTTCTTAATTGTTCCTGTTAAACTGACATTAAAGTATTTAACAAGGATTTGGAATCTATTGTAAATTGTGTTTCACATTTTCATTTCTGGCTATTGATTGTAACAACTATTCTAGAATTAGTTTGTGTTCCCTGCTAATCACTTGAGGAAATGAGGAACTGTGCACTATGAAAAAGGGTGCTTAGCAGAAATGGGTTTTCACTGCCTGTTTATTTTCACATGTTTGTGTCTCTTGTAGATAGTGTTTGACTAGTGCCTGGTGCTTGTGAGGCAGACAGTGTACATTTACCATTTTCCTCTATGAATAAGCCAAGTTAATTGATTGTGCTGGGACTAAACCCATGTCCTTAAAACCTCTACAGGCACAGGGAGTACAGACCTTTGCTTTCAGGAACTCCATTTCAAACAATTAGAGCTGCCGGGGTTGCTTTGGGAGCTTTGGTTTCTCGGACATTAAAAACTGAAATGACTGTTTAAGGATTGAGTGCAGATTTTCAAGCAATAGGTCAGAGGCTGTTCTAAATAACATTTTAAAATACTGTGTTCCTTTGAAATAGCGAGCAGTGTGTGTTCACTCTAGAAAAATGAGAAGGTACAGAAAAGCTTAAAAAAAAGGTTAACTTAGAGATGACCAAGGATAAGGCTTTGGTGACTTTTCTTCCAGTGTTGTTCTGTGCAGAGTGTGTATAATTATACAAATAAATTTATATGTACATTTAATGTATTTTCTTTTTGTGAGGTATACTTTTCTATATTTTAATATTTCTAAATTTATATTCAATGATTACATTTAATAAAGTATTTTAGTTCTCAAAATAAGTCTAATTAAATATAGTCTGTGGTAAGATTGAGTATTTGTTTTGCTTTGTTGAGGTTCTGGGACCAAACTGAAGGCCTCACACATGCTAGGCAATTGCTTTTCTACAGAGCCACATCTCCAGACTAAGAGATTTTTAACTAACTTTCAGATAATTATAAATTCACAAGAAACAGTACCAAGAACCTCTTATGTCATTTACTTAGTTTCTCTCAGTAGTAAATCTTGAAAAATTATACTATTACAACCAGCACACTGATACTGATACAGACTGTTGTCTGTCACCACAAGGATTCTCATATTGCCCCTTTGTAACCAGCCTTTTCGTCTTCCCAACACCCGCTGCTCCATTCTGTCTGTTATTCCTGGTAGTCATCAATTTTTTCTCCATTTGTATAATTTTGTCATCTCAAGAGAGTTCTGTAAATGGAATCATACAGAATACAAAGTTTTGGCTTTTTTCTATAGACTCATGTAGGTTTTGCACATATTGGTAATGTGTGTGTGTGTGTGTTTGACAATGTCTCACTTTTGTAGTTCAGGCTGGCCTTGAGCTCACTATGTAGCCCAGGCAAGCTTGGAACTCAGCAATCCTCCTGCCTCTGCCTCCTGAGGGCTGAGATTACAGGCTTAAACCACGAAGCCCAGCATTTGTGGTGTGTGGTACTGACTGCCAGTGGGCGTGAGCCATCATGCCCAGTATTGTTGTATGTAGTTACCGGGGATGGAACCAGGGACCTAGCGCTTGGTAGGCAGGCACCAGAACCACTGAGCTAGATCTCTGGCCTGGTAATATGTTTTTTACTGTTGAATATTCCCTGGTTATATCCAGTTTGTTTATTTACTCATCAATGTACATCTGTAGTATGTTTAGTTTTTTTGCTATGATAAATAACTGCTACAAACATCCATGTACAGATTTTCATGAGGATATAAGTTTTCATTTCTCTGGGATGAAATGCTCTAGGATAAAAGCATTCAACTGCTGAGCTGAATGGGAGTTGAATGGGAGTTTCATGTTTAGTTTTTAGAATCTGCCTGAGTTCTGAGAGTAGCTATACTACTTGACTTCTAATCAGTATCGTGAGAGGGATTTGCGCTGCATCCTTACCAGCATTTGGTGTTATTTTTATTGAAGCTGTTATGAGAGGTAAGTAAGTTTCCTTAATAGAGCTACTCAAATGATTATTTCATTTTAGGTAAGTTGAGAGGGTTTTTTAGAGAGAATTGGCCCCCATTTAAGTCGTCGAATTCATGCACATAAAAGTTGTTTGTGAGAGGGAGATTTAGTTCAGTGGTTCAGGCGCCTAATTAGCAAGCGAGGATCGCCAAGTTTAACAGGACTGCTGAATTTGAGACTTGCCTGGGCTACATAGTGAACTCAGGGACAGCCTCAACTACAGAGTGAGACCCTGTCTCAAAAAAAAAAAAAGTTGTTTGTAATGTTCTCATATTATCCTTATGATGGCTGAAGTCTGTGTGATATCTTACTTCATTCCTGATCAGTAATTTGTATCTTCTTTTTTTCATTATTACTTTGCTAGAATTTTTTCCTCAGGACCAAGGATCAAACTCAGAACTTTGTGCTGGCCAGGCAGGTGAGTCACCTGCTGAGCTACATCCTTGGCCCTAGAATTTTTGTTTTATTGATCTTTTCAGAGAAGCAACTCTTTGTTTCATTGATTTTTTTCTATTCTTCTATTTTCAATATCATTGATTTCTGCTGTTTGTTGTTTCTTTTTGTTTTGAGTTTGCCCATTTATCTGTTCGCTTATTTATTTGAGACAGGGTCTCACTTTGAAGTTCAGGCTGGCCCTGAGCTCACTATGTATCTCAGGCAAGCCTCAAACCCAGCAATCCTCCTGCCTCTACCTTCTGAGTGCTGGTATTACAGGTTTGAGCTACCAAGCCCTGTATTTGTGGTATGTGGTATTGTTGTATGTGGTTACCGGATTGAACCAGGGACCTTGTGCTTGCTAGGCAGATGCTGGAACCACTGAGCTAAATCTCTGGCCCTGTTTGCTTATTTATTTTATTTACAGTGCTGGGGCTCAAATTCAGAACCTTTTGGGTTCTTGAAAAAAGAACTTTGATTACTGACCCAAGACTTTTTATTTTCCAATATATGCTTTAGTGCTATCATTTTGCCCAAAACACATATTTCATATTGCATAAGAAAAGTTTTAGTTCATGTGCCCTGTTAATAGCTTCCTACAAGGTAGGAATGTATACAGAGTGTTTGAGCCAAGCAAATTTTTGGAACCTATCAGAGAACAAAATAGACAAAGTTTATAATCTAGCAGGGGACTATGTTTATCATTACAATTACAAAATGATGTAAGTTTGGTCAGGCAGGTCTTACAGACAAAGTGAGATTTGAATAAAACCTAATAGAAGTTAGGGGAGTTAGTCAAGCCAAAAGCTAACAGGAGACATTTTAGATAAATGAAGCAATTAGAGCAAAAACCCTGTGGTGAGAGCATACCTGGAATATTTAAGGAAGAAAGGACCAGTCTGGCTGGAGTGGAGGGAGCAAGGTGGAAAATGATAAAGTTGAAGTCAGTGGTAATGAGGCTAGGACACTGAGTTTTGCTCAAAGTAAATTTGAGTTATTGCTGTATGTGAACAAAGGAATAATATGATGACTCATGGGTTTTTGTTTGTTTTTAGACAAGGTCTCACCGTGTAGCTCAAGTTGGCCTTAAACTCCCAGGGTCAAATGACCCTTTGCTCTCAGCCTCCCAAGTAGCTGCATATCACTGTGCCTGGCTCCGTGACTCGGGTTTGAAGAGTTAATGCTGATTACTGCACTGGCAATAGACTCTGGGTAGACGCAGGTGATCTCTCAGCAGGCTGCTAGAGGAACACAGATAAAAGCAGTGTGGCTTGAAGCAGAGTAGAGTGATGGCAGTAGGAATAGAAGTGATTACATTCTAAGTAGATTTTGAGGGTAGAGAAAACAGGATTTATTCATAGACTGAACATGAAGTGTTCGAAAAGAAAGTCCCGGATAAGCAGTTTGATGGAAGTCCTTAAACAGACAAAGCTACATTCAATACCACATGCGTGCTCCAACCCCTCCAACTCTGCCCACTGCTAAGGGGGCAATGGCAGGCCCTTGTGTGGGCAGATGATTAGTAGGCTGCATATTATTTAGAGAGTATCCTGGCATGAGAGGTCTGCCCAAATATATGGCAACTAATTGTACCATTAAGATTTTTTTCCTTCGAGAATCAGAACTGGAGAGACAAGAAAAATAGCCCTGAGAGTAGAAACTGAAAGACGTAGAAGGCAGTATTCAGCCTTCACGAGTAAGCAGAAAATATGCATAAGTAGGAGAGCTGAGCAAACAAAAGCTACAAGGCGGCAAAAAGATGAACAGAGTAGTGACAGGTGCGGTGGAAGATAAACAAGACACATCAAGTTCTCAGGAGAGTCATGTGCTAGGCCTTGCTCATAGGTCAACCCTGGAGCCAAAGGTGCACAGACAGCATCTGTCATTAGAAGTGGGACACTGGTGCCAGATGAGCAAAAATGACAGGCATTCACCAGCATGTAGGCAGGCTAGAATTAGTACCACAGAAGCCAGAACCATACAGAGCCAAAATTCAGACAGTGCAAAGAAGTTAAGAGAAGCAGAAAAGTATAACACTCCTTTTTGAAATCTATTTACTGCTTCCTTTCCTCTTTCCTTTCCCCTTTCCCTTCCCCTTTCCCTTCTCTTCCCTTCCCTTCCTTTTCCTTTCCCCTTTCCCTTCCCTCCCCTTCCCTCCCCTCCCCTCCCCTCCCCTCCCTTCCCTTTCCTTGGGATTGAACTCACGACCTTGCACTTGCAAGGCAGGCACAGCGCCACTGAGCTAAATCCCTGGCCCTGCTCTATTAATTTTCATTTTTGTGTTTATAATTGTGTTGTGTTTTGGGTTGATGTTTAAAATGGCCTCCAATCGAAGTGCTGAAGTGCTGTCTGCTTCTGTAAGTCCAAGAAAGCTGTACTGTTAGTTAAGCACCACTCAGGCAGGAGGTATAGTGCTGGCTGTGAATTCAATGCTAATAAATGAACAAACAACATATTAAATTAAGTGACTTTTAGAAATATTTAAAATTGTTATTAGTGCGCGATTGCATTCATAATGATTACATCCATCGTGCAGCGTTGGTACATATTCAAAACTCATCTTAATTGTTTTTACTTCCCCTTTTCCCTTCCCTCCACCTACCTTCATCTCTTGATCCCTTTCTCATTTGCAAAAGATCTCCCTGATCTATTACTTATCTTTTATTTTGCTTTTTAAATTATTTATACTTTTTGTTTCTCGTATAAGGGAAACTATGTAATAGTCAACCTTGTGTATCTGACTGATTTTTAAAGAGTAATATATACAAAATGAGGTTATACATTGATTGGTTGATGAGAATGTTGTGACCAGACTCTTGTGGGAACTTAACTTGGTGCCACCTCTATAAATAATACTTCATTAATAAATGCTAATTTAGACATCAATAACTGCTGTGAAAAAAAATCAGAACTGACTGAAACCTATCCAGGATTGGAAAATTCACAGAAGTACCTAGCTCCAAAGCCATGCATTTATGACTGTAGTTATCTTGTGCCCATTCTATCCCACCATGCTACCATTCTGAAAAGAAAGAAAAGCTCTATAGCTTAGCGTCAGGTGCCCCTTCTGTGGTATACTGCTGTCTTCCCGAGAACTTGTTGCTAAATTAAGAAAAGGGCAGAAGGTAGGAAACAACTGTGAAAACTGTATTTTGCTACATTAGGGCTGGGAAAGCAATCCATGGCATATCTATCCTCCCTCTTCTCTTAGATACCTATGGCAGACATCATGAATCTACTACGGTTCCTTTTCCTACTGAGCCTAGAAAATTATAATCCTTCTCCATACTGGACTCTAAGCAACTGCCCCTGGTTAAAAACTAACATCTAAGATGAAACTCCTATCTCTCTTGCATGATGACCTATGTCCTTGAAAGATCAACCATACACTTGGAGATCTAATTTGTCAGATTTTAGGAAATTTGGAATTTAAGTAAATTTACCAGCCTTTTTCAAATTCTAGAACCTCATGTAGGTAGGAAAATCTCAGTTGACTCTCTGCTGTGAAAGGGCTCTATGGAACTCTCTGGATAAGACGTTGGTCTTGTGAGATTTGTTATGAGGGGGAAATATCTCTTGTTTATTCCCAAATCACAGTGCCTAGAACACTGAAAGCCATAGAGTTGGTGCTCAATGCTTTATGTTGAAGGAATGCCTAGGCTTCCGATCAATACCTGTCTTCCACAGAGAACTCTGTTGTAAACTGATAACAGAATGGAGTCCCTAGGGGCACACAGTGGAGCCAGCATGGCTACAGGCAGAGAAGACAGTAAAGGGGTAAAGGGCTTGTAATCGAACCTGAACAGGATAAGCACTCTATTGGCTTTTCTTGCCTCTTTTCTTCATTTCTTTTTACTGTCTTCCAAGACTTAGCTCTTCACTTTTAGTAAGATGTTGGGAGGCTCAAGCAAGGGAAAGGGAAGTACATTGCTTGAGGTAGGACATAGTCCTGACTGACAGCACTTCAGCACCCAGACCTGCTGGGTCTCAGTTCTGCCCATTATCACGAAGGGTTCTGGACTTTGACCCCTTTATCTGTTCAACCCAACTCCTTTTACTTCTCCCATCTCCTTTCTCCCTTTTCTCGCCTTCATCAGTCATGACAAATGGGATTTGAGAGGAAACAGGAAGAGGGAATGGGAAGTTAGACCAGGAAGAGATGAATACATTTGACTTGTAGCCTAAGGAAAGAAAGTCACTTAGTGGGTCAATGTAGCAAAAAGTCAGGATTGAAAGGGTGTTTTTAGATTTTTGAACTGTGTGTTATTTTATTAACAGAGGTGATTTTCTGTCCATGTGTTAGGAGAACTCCAGGAAGTCAGGGTCTCCTAGCCTGCTGCTGCTTCTGGAGAAGTAGGTGGGGCTGGGGGTAGGGAGAGGCGATGAATGGCAAAAGGACATCGACATCGCAGGCACTGGAGTAGGACTGAGCAAGGTTATCACTTGCTAGCTATAGTTTTGAGATAAGCTCTTTAATTGGTCAGGATTTTAGATCTTTAAACTGTAAAGTGCACTTTGTGTATTAAAAGAAATGAGGTCTGTTGTTTCACACAATACGTTTGTGAAATACAAGTAATATCTATTATTAGCATTAGCAATACTATCATTTTGTGGTATGTACTTGCCTTCTGTGAGCATTATCCATTGTCCCTTCTCTCTGATTCTAGACTTAGGACTGAAAATACCAACTACTCTTTCTCTGTCTAATGAATCCTATGGCTTAAGGAGCTGGTCTCTGTTTGTTTGGCTAAATCCTTTCCAGTGCCTTGACTTTTATATGAAATGACTCAGTGTATTACCTTGAGCACAAGGGTACTTTGCCAATTCTGCCCAAGCAGGTGGGTAAGAGCAACAATTTTTTTATTTCTTTAGTAACATTCACATTCTTGATTGTAATAGGTTAATATATCTAACTTTTTTTTTTTTTTTGAGACAGGGTCTCACTTTGCAGTTCAGGCTGGCCCTGAGCTCACTATGTAGCTCAGGCAAGCCTTGAACTCAGCAATCCTCCTGTCTCTGCCTCCCGAGTGCTGGGATTATAAGCGTGAGCCACCACGCCCGGCCCAATATATCTAATTTTTAAAAAATTAAACCTTCGGGCCAGAGGGTTAGCTCAGTGGTTCCAGCGCAAGGTCCTGAGTTGGATCCCTGGTAACCACATACAGTGCTGGGGGTGGAGACTCATGCCCACCAACAATCAATACCACATACCACAATGCCGGGTGTGGTGGCTCACGCCTGTAATCCCAGCACTCGGGAGGCAGAGACAGGTGGATTGCTGAGTTCGAGGCTTGCCTGGGCTACATAGCGAGCTCAGTGCCAGCCTGAACTACAAAGCGAGACCCTGTCTCAAAAAAAAAAAAAAATTAAACCTTCAACATAAAAATCCTGGGTCCACACCACTTTGTAGCCTTATCTGATAGTACTTTTACTAACTTAATGCTTATGGAAATTATAATTACTAGCTACTAGTCCCTAAAATTACCCAGAAATACATGTATTTTTTTCCTTTTAGAAGAATACATAACAGCACACATGCACACACACACACATATGCACACATATATGGTTAGTGTGTTGGGAAAAATGATGTCAAACATCTGTTAAAGATATATTAGATGGCATTAACCTTTAAGGGCAAAGAAAAGAAAGATGGGAGCTAACATCTAACATTGAGAAAGTACTCTGTGCCAGGAACTTTATATTCATAAACCCATTTTAGATCTTATGACAGTGTAGGAAAGCAGCTATTATCAATTTAAGCCTAATGGTCATACAATTAGTAAGAGATAGAACTTAGTATTGGTACCAAGCCTGTCTGATTCCAAAAGTTTTTTTTCTTTCCCTTTCACCTAAGCAGATCTTGCAGTCAGAGCTTGAACCACAACAGGGATTTTCAAACTGAGAGCAGTGGACTGAGCCATAGGGTTCCATGAAGAGTCAAGGGACTCTTCCAGAGCAGTGAAGACTATTGACAAAAGGGAAAGCTGAGTAGACTTGGCTCCAGGACTTATTCACCTTTAAGGTCAACTTTGCTATAATCAGTTTTACATATTAGGATATAATATACTGTTTCAAAAAAATAAAAAAGGTGGACTGTGGTTCAGCTAAACTAGCCTTCAATGACCACCACAGCTCTACAATTCTAGACATTCTGTTCCAGTTGTCCCCAGTAAATTCATTAGTTTTCCAGTGCCTTTGTTACTCACTGGATGTGTGTCAGGAGCTTTGGGAGAGATGATGCTCCCTGGATTGAAGGAATCAGGCACTGCATCTCAGTTAGTGAATGATGCTAAAATTAAGAGAGTGAAGAAAGCAGATTTTAGACACTTATTTATTCACAAGCAGAATGCTAGCAGATGGAAGCCAGAATTATGTAAGAGATAATGCTGATATAGAAGTTGTTAAAAAAATCAAACTTTTACCACAATGGTGAATGAAATCTGAGGAAGTACACAATCTTTTGAGAATCATCACTTCCAAAGACCACATCTAGTTAGGGTATCTTCTGAGAATCTGTCTTATTATGTCACTAGTTCGCTTATCATGAGTCAGTGTGATACTTTTTTTTTTTTTTTGGAGACAGGGTCTTACTCTGTAGCTCAGGCTGGCCCTGAGCTCACTATATAGCCCAGGCAAGTCTTGAACTCAGCAATCCTCCTGTCTCTGCCTCCCAAGTGCTAGGATGACAGGCGTGAGCCACCATGCCCGGCTCAGTGTGATACTCTTAAAGCAAGCAGAGTCCCATTATATCACTTACTTAAAGCTGTAGAGAAGATAATTTTGAAAATTTTAATTCAGCATCTCACAGGCTATGGTGTCTAGGTAAGACACCATTTTTTAAAAATTGAATTCTTTATTGGTACAATTTATATACATCTCAAAATCACGTATAACATTGGGGAATTTATACCAGTATATGACAAAGGTTAATTCTCATTTTTACCCATATCCCTACCCACCCACACCTCCTCACCCCCTTTATACATGCTCTTTTATTTTCTTTCTGTATCATATTTATTCCTTCCCCTCATTACATTCCCACATGAAATTTCCTATGGAAATTTCCCACTCTATAAAAGCTGTCATACCTTCTAGAGCTCATTTGCATCTACAGGTAAGACACCATTTTTTTTTTTTTTGAGACAGGGTCTCGCTTTGTAGTTCAGGCTGGCCCTGAGCTCACTATGTAGCCCAGGCAAACCACTACAAACTCAGCAATCCTCCTGTCTCTGCCTCCTGAGTGTTGGGATTACAGGCATGAGCCACCACGCCCAGCACTGTGGTATGTGGTATCGATTGCTGGTGGGCGTGAGTCACCACGCCCAGCATTGTATGTGGTTACTGGGATTGAACTCAGGACCTTGCGCTTGTGAGGCAGGCGCCGGAACCACTGAGCTAAATCTCTAGCCCAAGACACCATTTTTGACAAAAACATCTTTGACACCTCAAAAACAAAGAAGAAAATAAAAGTCAAATCCCTTTTTAATTTGAAAGATAGCTTCTTAAAAGGTGTCTTGCTGTATTGCAACATTTCAGGTTGGCCTCAAACTCCAGTAGTCAAACAACCCTCTCGCCTCCCAGCCTCCTAAGTAGCTGAAATTATAGATATGTGCCACCACACACATGTGGAAGACTACACTCACCTTTGCTTACATAAGTTATTCCTTAGTAATCCCTCAAGGAAGAGCATTAAAGAATTGTCCCCCCTTATCTACCTCACTCCTCTTCCACAGTAATGGGAATTCTAATTTTTAGCTCTGGACCAAGCTGCCTGGAATTTCCTATCCTTTTTTTTTTTTTAAGCTAAGTGTGACCATGTGACTATCATTTTACTATTGAGATATAAGCAGAAGTGTAGTATGGAAGCTCCTGGCAATTTTCCTCCAAAGGCAGATGGTCTCTGCTTCATCCTTCTTCTATACTGCATCTGGGGACCAATGTGAACACTGCTACTTTAGCCACCATCTTGGATTATGAGAGCGAGGGCCAGAGCTGAGGAACAGAGGGTAGTGAGGTCAGACTGGGCACTTGAGGATGAGGTGGATCAGCTTTGTCCATTCTGCTTCAGGACTTGTAAGCTACAGAAAAAGAAACTGATACCACCTATTCATTAGGTGCTGTCATATTCTAGTTTTAGCTAAGTGTGGTGGTACATGCCTGTACCTGGGAGGTTAAGGCAGGAAGATCATAAGTTCAAGCCCAAACTATGCATTTTAGTGGTTTAGGGTGACCGTATATCAAAATTACAAATAATAAAGGGATTGGGGTTTACTTTGATGTAAAGGCCCTCAGTTCATTTCCCAATGCTGAAACAGAAACCCAGTTCTGAACAAAAGAAAATTGTGAATTAACCAGAGGAAATAATTTGCCAAGATTGCTCATTTAGTTGGTCAGAAACTGAATCTGATTTTTGATGAATTTTCTTCCCTTTCAGTGCCTACTTCAGAACACAGAGATAATAATTTTTGACCTTCTGTGGTGAGAAAAAGCCTTTTGCAAAGTTGAAAGTGTCTGATCATGAGACCACAGTCTGCAACTTGTCATTCCATCATCTGTTTCAAAAGCAAAATCACAAGCCACAAGGGTCATGGTGAAACTCAATTGCATATCACCTTGAAAGTCCTGGAGTGTCACTGCTACCACAAGGGTCTGACTTGCATGAAGACTCTTAGGGCTTCTAGGAGAAATAATTAAAAGGACCTTGCGATGTAATGATTGAGACCCCCCCATACAACACTTCTGCTTATATCTCATTAGCAATGATCAGTGAAGGGATGATGAAGTAGGCCTTAATCCTAAAAGGGGGGAAGAGGTCCTAATCCTAGGAGGGAGGCAGAGGAGGCCTGGTACCAGAAAGGAGTAGTGGTGGGCAGGGGAAGGGCATATCAGTCTTCTGGTAGGTCTCAATCAGCTTTGCATCTGGGGCTCAGTTGTTGGCATGTATGCCTGGAAACAAAATGTTCTATCTCAGCTATTATGGAGTGTGGCGCCCCTACTCCCCAAATTGTTCCCACTGCCTGGTTCCCACTGTTTTATGGCCCTCCCGAGCCTGATTCTAATTTAAGATGAAGGGCAAATTGGCTACATCTCCACTCAGGCCTACACTGCTATCTCCCTTTAACTCTACACTCAAGACTTGGAGCACTCATCATCATCTACAGCCTCCCTGTGACACCCTTTGGGGTGAAACAAGACCGAGGCCCTGGTGAACATGCCACTCTGGGGAGCAGAGGGCAGGACATCAGACAGATCTGCCCGAGAGACTGGCCAGACTAGCAGAAATGCCTGTGGTGGCTCCTAGGTCCTGCCTAAGTGTCTGGTAGTTCTGATAATAGGACCCACAAGTCATGTTAAGTTTTCATTTCTTTCCTGATGAAATCGGGATCTCCTGAGAATGAGAGCTATGTGAGATTGCCTTTCCTACCGGATTCCACAGTGCAGAATCAACCCGAAGTTTTCCCAGTTTTCTAAGGTTTTCTGCACTCTGTCTTTACCTGCCTCTAGGCATCTGCATTTCATTGTGCTGGCTCTCCTTTACCCCTGCTTTGCCCAAATAAAAAGCTTAGTCTTTTCTCTGAGTTACCCTAACAAAATCTACAATAATATATATATTTATTTTTTACGGTATTGGGGATCAAACTCGGGCCCTTGTGTGTCCAAGGTTGGCCAGTACCACTTGAGCTAAATCTGCAGCCTACAGTAATATTTGAATTGGTGGACTCTATCATGCTTTTACGTGTGCACACATGTGTGTATGTGAGTGTGTATAGTGCTTAGCCCACTACCATTATACACACCTCCCCGCTTTTTATGTTCCGAAGGCCCCTTAAAATTTAAAATTCTTACTTGTTTATGCAGAAAGGACTTCTATTCTTTTATGCTTTTGGATTCAAGTGGTTGTCAGAATATTTCTTCTTGAGAAGTTAAGCCTTCCTCAACAGGAACACTGTTACCAAGCTTTGAGGTAATACACTTTTCCCTGTCACATTCTTTAAGTTTTTGTTTTGTTTTGTTTTGTTTTTTTTGAGACAGGGTCTCGCTTTGTAGTTCAGGCTGGCTCTGAGCTCACTATGTAGCCCAGGCAAGCCTCGAACTCAGCAGTCTTCCTGTCTCTGCCTCCTGAGTGCTGGGATTACAGGCGTGAGCCACCACACCTGGCACTGTGGTATGTGGTATTGATTGCTGGTGGGCGTGAGTCTCCACGCCCAGCACTGTATGTGGTTACTGGGGATCCAACTTAGGAACTTGCGCTTGCAAGGCAGGCGCTGGAACCATTGAGCTAACCCTCTGGCCCAAAATACATCTCTTGTTTAACCCAAATAGATATCTTCCATCCCTTCCTTAGATCCTGTAATAGGGTGTGTATCTGTCACTTGGAAATTTCTGGAAGACAGTCCTGACCAAACTCAGAGATATGACTCAGTACGTGAATGTGGGGCTTAGAATTTTACTTCTTACCAAAATTCCTGAGTAATTATTTGGGAATTCTGATCGCTTGGGCCTCATTTTTAAGGGCTTAATACCTTAGTGTGGCTACTGCTTATCACACTGGCCAGGGAAAATACCATCACTGCTGAAAGTCTTACTGGCTGGTCTAGACCGTTTACTGTACAAAGCATTTCTGTGATGTTCAGAAAGTACAGCTTTACTACCATTCTTCCTCCACTTCCCAGACTCTTACCATGCCTTTTGGACTGTCACTCCTTAATTAGAAAGCTCTCCCACAACCTCAGCAACTTCTTTGTTCTTTTGCTTCTTGGTCTTAATTTATTTCCCGAGTTCAGGGCCAAGATATAACACTGAGGTCTGCTTTGTTCTCATTAAGTGCTCCCATACCCTTGCAGAAGGCAGTCATTTGAAGGCTAATGCTCCTTGGCCAGTATCACTGTTTTGCCTCTTACTGCTTTCCTACCTTATCCAGTGAAGATATTTACACCTATTTCACAGTATTACTGTTTACTTCAAACCTTGCTGTCATCTTGGATAATGTCAATGTCCAGTCACCAAAGCCCTGAGCCTGTGTCAGTTCCTTGACCTTTTCATATCCAATCAAAATAAGAGCTAACACTTCCAGATGCCAGTCACTATTCTAAAAAAAAAAAAAAAAAATCAGCACATTATGTAACTCATTTGATTCCATGACAGCCCTGGAAGGTAAGTCACTATTACAATTCCTATTTTACAGGTGAAGAAACAAGTAATTTGCTCACAGCTGTGCCACCATAAGTAGTAAAAGTGAGATGTAAATTCTGGTGCTCTAGTCCCAGAGAGTACATGATTCAACACTGTAAATATTCTCCTTCTAATTGCGGTCTTTCCCCTATTCCATCTCTGTTACCCACTTCCCTGGTTACAGCAGAACTTCCACTATCACTTCAATTTATGTTATCGTCACATCACTAAATTAGGCTTCACAACTTCTGAACAACTTTCCTTCTGGCCAAGTAATAAAAACAACAATAAAAGTAATAGTAATACTAGAATATACTTCTAAGTGCTTTTTGATAACATTAAGTCACTTCTCACAGTTCTATTGAGAAGGTAAGTATCATCACCACTGTTTTACAGGTGAGGATATTGAGACTTAGGGAAGTAAGTAACATACTCAAGGCCATAGAGGCTTCCTGGACAGAGTCCACATTTTTATCCATCATGTTAAGGATGTAAACATAAGTTATGATGAAAAATCATCATCCTTAGGATTTTTTTCCCCAAATACTGCTAGTTACAAATGCTTATTTGTTTGAAAGAGTCCCTCTGATTATCTGGGTATTTGCCTCACGTTAGGAACTATGAACTGGATCATTTCAACAGCCTCCCCTACTTGCTGTCCCGGCACAGTTTAACCTACTGCTGGACTGCTAACTGCTCAAACAGTGTTCCAAACAGGACAAGGCTGGGCCTGAGGATGAAGGCCTCTTAAGCAGTACTTGTGAATATAAAAAGCACTGGTACCGATAGTTTGAGGTGTTGGGACAAGCAGTCATGGACAGATTTCCTCATAATAATGTCTGATACATTATTCCTTACATTCATCTGACTCAGTCCAATAACCAGAAGGATCTTCTCCCGAGCTAGGGATCACTCGGGGATGCAGTTTGTGTTTCCTTAATGTGATGGCTTCTACTGTAAGAGAAAAGCAGAAGGAGAGAGTAAAGGAGGTTTTCCTGGCATAGGTCCAAGGAAAAAGCAGTCTGACTGAAATGGTTCAGTTCTTGGCCAGGAAGCAGCAATCGACGTAAACAGGAAGTAGAGAAGGTTGGGGGAGAGGGTAGTGGTTAGTTGGTGAGAAACAAGGGCTGACACCAGATGGTTTAAGTGGTTACAGGCAAAAGAGATTCTGACACAGGCTCAGGGCTTTGCATATTGATTTTCCCAGCTCTCTACTGGGAGGCCTTACTTCAACAGGGTGTCTGCGCACTATGTTTTGGATCCTGATCTCAAAAGGATAAATCTTTGAGCAACTGTCCTTTGCCAGTTGTCTGCTACATAGCTTTATTTATTTTATTATCTCAGTATCCTGTGGGAATGGGATTAGGTTAAAAAAAAACTGGCTCTGACAGATTAAATTACCTTGCCTAAGTTTGTTTTCATATACTATTACAGACACTTACAAAACTGTCTCCTCTCTGAAAAATAACTGATAAGCATAGGCTGTTAAAAGAAAATATATTAGCTTTCTAGGATGCTACAGCAAATTATCATTAACCTGGTCATTTAAAACAATAGAAATCTATTCTGTCACTGTTTTGGAGGCTGCAAGTCTGAAACCACAATGTCTTTCAGAGGCTATGCTTCTTCCAAGCCCTCTGGCAGGGAATAGTTCCTTGCTTTGTCCACTTTGGGTGACTCCAGACATTCTTTAGCTTGTGGTTATGTAACTCCAGTGGTGGGAGGGTTCCATCTTCACGTGGTTTTTCCTCTTTGTCTTTGTCTTCTCCTTTTCTCTATCTTACAAGGATACTTGTCATTGGATTTATTCACTTCGATGATCTCATCTCAAGATTAACTTAATTACAGCTGTAAAGACCAAATGAGGTGACATTCACAGAGGCTGGTATTAGAAGATGAAAATATTCTTTTTATTTTTTTTTTTTATTTTGAGACAGGGTCTCGCTTTGTAGTTCAGGCTGGCCCTGAGCTCACTATGTAGCCCAGGCAAGCCTCAAACTCAGCAATCCTCCTGTCTCTGCCTCCTGAGTGCTGGGATTACAGGCATGGACCACCATGCCCGGCACTATGGTATGTGGTATTAATTGCTAGTGGGCGTGAGTCTCCACGCCCAGCATTGTATGTGGTTACCGGGGATGAACTCAGGGCCTTGCGCTTGCGAGGCAGGCGCTGGAACAATTGAGCTAAATCTCCAGCCCGAAAATATTATTTTCGGAGCCAATATTCAATCAACTGTAAAGGATATCATCATTAAAATATAAGTGTAGATTTTATAGATTTTTAAAACAACCACAGAGTTACAATGGATATTTTGTTGATTACAGTTTTCACTTTCATATCTCTCTTCCTTAAGAAAATAAGCTTTTCCAAAATGCTAGTCCTGTTTTTCACTAGCTGCCCCTGACTATGCTCCTAAACTGTAGGCTTATCAGAATTCCACAGCAGGAGGAAAGTGTGACACAGAGCATGTGCATTTTGAAATGTCCTTCCTCTTACAATGCATATACCCACTTGGGGCTGAAAACAGTTCCTTGGAGGGAATGCTATACCTCAGGCTGATGGATAAGGTAGGTTATTTTGTGCTGTTAGGAAAGAGAGAAAACTCACCAGTTGTGATCATGCAGGCTAAACTGGATCCATCTGAAGAATCTCAAATCCCAAGAGCAAAGCTGGAAATTAGGATCTGATTATCATGAGCGCGTAAAGAGCTGGGGATTTACTCAGTTGGTTCTGGCATCTTCCTCACAAGCACAAGGTCTTGAGTTTGATCCCTGGTACCAAAAAACAAAAACAAAAACACAAGGAAGTGACCCTGCTGTTATGCCGTTTGAAATATAAATGTAAGTATGTCTCACTCTGCCTGAGAAATTTCACTAGGCCCCTATGAGTATTGGATGAATTTCAGGCTCTGTTAACAGCATACAAGTGTTTTTCAAACTGGCCTCTCCATTTTTAAACATTCAGCTCTTATCACTGTCTCTCAAAGATTGTTCCTGCCAGCTCAAAACTCTTGCTACTTCTCAAACAAGCCATGCTCTTTATTGCTTTTCTATCCTTGAATGCATTGTCCCATATTCTTGGAATCTCTTTTCAGTTCTCTGCTGGATAATTCCTATTGCCACATCAGGGTCACTTTTCTTGCCGTCCATCAGCGATCCTGCACTAACAAGCCTCTGTAGTCCCTTCAAAATGCTGGCTCTCTATCCACTCTCCAGTTGATGGACATTTGGGTTGTTTCCAAGATTGAGCTATCACGAACTGAGCTGCTATGAACAAGGGTGTAATCTGTCTTTCCAATGTGAGTTTTTAAGTTCTTTTGGGTATATTCTTAGCAGGGGTATAGCAGGGTCAAATGGGACCCGTAGTCCTAGTTTTCTGAGAAATCTCCACACAGATCTCCACAATGGTTGCACAATAAAGAATTCAATTAAAAAAAAAGGAAACAAAGTTTGTGTATAGGGGTGGGGCATTGTAGGGTGGGTAGGTGAAGGGGAAAAATGACAATTAAGCTATATCATATACTGGTACAAATTCTCAATGTTGAGCGTAATCGTGGTGTGTATATATAATGTACCAATAGATAAAATAAGTCAAGAAAAAACTTGGAGAGAGAATTAAAGCAGAGTCCACATTAAAATGAAACTAAATACAAAAAAAAAATGCTGGCTCTCCCTCTCTTCTGATTTCAGTCACTTAGTCCATGGGAGCGTCTGGGCTTGTGTTCATCGTATTAAGGCAAAAGGGAATTGAAAGCACTTGAGAGATGCAGGAACTTGGGTAAAAGAAAGAAGTTTATTCACTAGCGAAGGTCACCCATGAGAGAAACGAGTCCCACTCAGGTTGACTGACCCCCTATCCCAATTTTGCAACAGTTATATAGAAACAGGGAGGTGACATACTGATTTACAAGCCTAGATTCCACAGATCTGCTCCCAGGGCCTTATCAGTTTCCATGGTTACAAATAGTTACCAGTAGTTTAGTGAGTAGGGGGAGGAAGCTGAGCAGAAGGTTGGGAGGTTACAATCTACTATGGCACAGGTGTGCTGAGAGTTGACAAAGATCTTCTAAGTGGGGTCACTTAACATTACAAAACAACTAGAGGAACCGGGCTCCACAGGGTAAACAAATGGCTAATTAAATCAAAGGCTACTATCATTCACAGTTCTATCTCTGTAACTTATTGTGAGGGAGGGTCAGCGCCAGCTCAGGTCCTGGCTATTGCCATTCATTAGGTTTCCTGTGACATTCCTGCAGTCAGGTTTCCCGTGACAATCGAACTTAGCCTAAATACCTTGGGAAGGACAGAACTGTGTTACTCATCTCTGAATCACTAGTGCTCAAAAAATGTTTGCTGAAAAGTGAAAAGATTGTGTTCTCATGGCTGTAAGTCTGAAATGCTTGGTTTGGTGATAGCAGCAGACAGGCTTTTAATCGTTGTAAAGCTGTCAGGCTGGAGCCACAGGCAGGAAGAAACAGTGGCAGTCCTGGAAGTTAGTCTGGAAGAGGTACAAGAAGGAACTTAATGAAAGCAAGAGTGAGGTTATGCAAGTTGGAGACATAATGTGTGTGATTCGAAAAGGTCAGGACCCCTCAACCCACTCTCCCACCTTCAGCATGAAAACTATGGAAGTGGAATCTTGTTGTTCAATGTCAGTGACAATCCATTAGAAAGGAAGTGATGTTAGATGAGCTACAGCTACAAAGTGTCAGTAGAGACACTAAGGGGGCAGTAAGTATGGTTATGTGACAAATTGAAGGGGGAAGGTCAAAGGGATGCATATGTGAGAGCCAAGAGAAATGGGATTTGAAGTTGAGCCCCATCGGCTGGTGTGCCTATATTGATGAAGAATCTATTATATTCTTGGTACTTGCTGATTCTGAGGAAATGTTGGCACACTTAGCTGACTCTGAGGGAAGCACATCATTTAGTTCATGCCTGGCATTTGTTCTAAGAGCATCTGATCTATAGGTTAGTGACAGCTAATGAACTCTTGGTATAAGAAGTGTTCTCAAGATGATATCAGTTGGCTCAAGCAAGACAGTGTAACAAGAATCCAAAGTCTGAAACCAAGCACATACTAATTGGAGTTGTTTAACTTCTTTGTGCTTTCAATTTCCTTTTCGGTAAAATGGGCACGATAATAATAATAGTATATATTTTACTAAGATATTTTTAAGTTACAGTAGGTGCAATGAGTAAAGTCCTTCATTGGAGTGATCAATAAATGTTATCTCTTATTATAACTACTAAGAGGCAATATACCTAAGTATCATCTTCTGAATGGGAAGAACAATAGTTATCATTTTTCTAGCAGACGGGGACTTGTATTACTTCCATTGCAATTGACAGAAACCCAAGTCAAACTAGCTCAAGTGAAGAAGGCTTCGCTGGTGTGTCTGTCTGAAAGGCTCAGGGCTATCTATACCAGCTTTTATACAACTGGTATGAAGGGAGTGCAAGGGACACTACTTCTTGGCTTTTGTGTCTCTGCCTCTGCTTTCTCAGTGCTGATTTTACTCTCAGGCAGGTCCTTTCACAGAAGCAGGATGGCTGTTAGGAATGCATTCCTACAATTTTGTAATTTTCACAACAAAAATATGTGGGAAAAGCTCTGGTCCATCTTGGGTCACATGCTAGTTCCTGAACCAATCACTATCTCTAACTGGCTGGGCCTGGACCATGTAATCTGCCATTGAGCAAGAAGAACCTCTCCATAAAAGTGAACCAGGGGAAGGCCACAGTGGCAGATGGGGGAGAACTCAGATTTGTAGAACTTGAGACTTTATAACTGAGGCCCATCTTTAATAAAAATAATTTAAGAGTTTAAAAAATAGGCATAAAAGTAAATTTTTTTTTTTTTAGAATGAGCAACTAAATCACAACAAATTATTGGACCCTTGGAGATTTAAGTTTTTTTTTTTTTTTTTTTTTGCTTTTTGGAGACAGGGTCTCGCTTTGCAGTTCAGGCTGGCCCTGAGCTCACTATGGTGCCCAGGCAAGCCGCCGTGAACTCAGCAATCCTCCTGTCTCTACCTCCCGAGTGCTGGGATGACAGGCGTGAGCCACCACGTCTGGCACTGTGGTATGCGGTGTTGACTGTTGGTGGGCGTGTCTCCACACCCAGCATTATATGTGGTTACCAGGGATCGAACTCAGGTCCTTGCGTTTGTGAGGCAGGCGCCGGAACCACTGAGCTAACCCTCCAGCCCCCGATTTAAGTTATTTTTTAAAAAAGATTTATTTAGATAATTTACTAGCAATGCTATTCTACATGTTCATTATTCATCATTTGGCAAGCCCTCCCAACCTGCAATACTCCATAAATCCCAACACTTACAGGGACCCAGGCCAGTGAAAGACTCTAAAGCTTTGTTAACTTCCCAATAAATTTTCCTCTGGACACAGGCAAGCAAGAACAGCAGATGCCCACTTCTTCATAGCAGATTTCTTGTTTGAAAGAAAGAAGAAGATCTGGATGTATATTCAAATTACTGCTTGGGCCACCACATCTGGGGAACTCTGTGTCTTGGCAGTACAAGTGTTCATCATTTCGTACTTCGTGGCACTGGCCAGACCCAGTTGGATTTTTGCTACACTGATTTTTAACAGCTCTGCACTCACGTAATTCAGGGCTTTAAAAGGCCATGTTTTATTTGGCACTGATGCTTTCAACAAACTCACAGAGACCATTGGCCCCAGGAGCCAAAAGCTGAACCTGTCCTGCCACAGCCTCTGGTATGTCCTCATTTCCTTTTCCTTTTTCTTCTCCTCTATCCTTTCTTCCACCTCTTACTTAATCCTTCCTGTTTTCCTCCACTTTTTCTTCTTTCTTCTCCTCTGCTTCCCTGATTATTTTGACAGATCATTGAGTTCAGACAGTACATCACACACGAGGTCTAAATTATGAGCAAATTCCATTGACGTCAGACCATTTGAACATCCAGTGAATTTGGCTCAGTTTTTGGCATCTAAGCTGTGTCCATCAGAGACACAGACAAGTGCCTTCAGGGCAAGAAAGGCACTCCAGATGGAGGTGTTCAGAGAGACTCCCAGCACACTGGCTCCCATGTTGGCAGTGCTCAGAATGCCATAGGCCACTGTCGGCACATCCCCACGGCTGCTATTTACTTTTGGAAAGAGGGCAGCAAACACACTGTGACTTATCAGGGGAAACCTGCAGATGATTAACTCTGGGTCCATTATAGGCTGCATTTCCACCCAAGTGGACTCCAGGACAGGGGTAAAAGCAGGGTAGGAGCAAGGGCAGACAGTGGAACACCAGGGGTTTGGCAGCAGTTGTAAATATTTTCCTCTGCAAAGGAAACACCACAGTAGAAGAAAAAGAAGAAAAACCCATGGGTTCGGCTCCCTGCTATTTAATGGATTATCTGTGCCATCTTGATAGACTGGCAGATACCTGCCCAGAATTTTGTTGTTTTGTTTTTCTCATACTCTTACTTCTGAAAACAGCAGCCTCTTTCCTATGGATCACTTCTTTCCTACACCATTTGGCTTCAGAGCTCTGTCCTCCTACCTCAACCCCTCTCCTACGCTCAGTGATAGTACTCAGCTAGGTCCATTCCAGTGTCATAATTTCTGGGTGCAGTGAACAAAGTACACAATTCGTGCTAGCTCGTTACTGTTCTACCTTGAAAGTTTTCAAAATTCCTACATCGTATGAAAGCTCTATAAAGACGTTTATATACTTTACAACTATAAAATAGAGGAGAAAGGAAAATAGGTGTCACGCTGGCTGGGAGAAATGGAGACATTTAAAGTAAAAAAAGCTATGCCCGTTTCTCTGAATTGCTGCCAAACTATCTAGATTTATGGAGGTAATGTGGGATTACACATATGTGTATTTTCCTGGCAGCTGAAAGTTATCTTTTCAAGGGTAAAGAAACTTCTTTTTCATTTTTAAAAATCATATTATTTGCAAGCTTCTAAAATATTTTGCCTGCTTCCCTTACTTCGAAAATGGAAAATATCACATTTAACCTCTTTGGCTCACGGTCCTTAAATAAGCATTGATTAATAAGTTGTACAGTAATATGGTTTGGGGTTTCTCCTCCTCCTCTTCATCTTCCTCCTCATTCTCCTTTTCCTCCTCGTTCTTTGTCCCAGCCTGTAATTCTTAACTCTAGCCTGCTCACCCAAGTCCCAGAGGGCAGGCTCCCAACGAGAATGAGGGTGAGGTACTCTGGCCGTTCAGGGCTCCAGCCCTGATGCTTTTTACCTTTGGATCCCCCTTCCTGGTGTGTTCCTGCATTCCTTTGGCTCCTGAACTTCTACTTGCTTCCTGCTTTGAGGCCAGCAGTTTCTTTAGATCTCACCTGAGATAGAACTGCTCTGTGACTGACCTTTGGTCCTCTTCCTCCTGTGCCATTCTGATTTTGCCCTTGGGCCTTGTTTTGCCTCCAGCTGGCAGCTGTACTGGGCCAGGCTGGGGTCCCATGACAAGGGATCAGATGTTAGTGTTTCTGTCTCCTTTCACACGATTAAAAGGACTGGGATTATTTACTTGAGGGAAAACAAATTTAAACACTACAGGAACCTCCACAGTAAGATTTAAAATAGCTGGGGCTAGGAGAAGAGTTATGAAAACTAATTGTAGTCCTACTGCAGAGAGAGCACTGTAATTAGCAGTATGGAAATCAGTTCTTCCAGGAGCATCAACTACACTTTTTACAAGGTAATTGAGTTACAAATGCATTTTTGCAGCTATCAATTTTCCAAGCCCCAGGACGAGGCTGGTTGCTGTGCCCATCCTCTCCATGCCTCCCTTTCTCTTGTTCCCTTCCCGCTGACACAGGATCCTTGAGATCCCCAGATTCTGATCTTTTTTTTTTAATTGAATTCTTTATTGGTACAATTTATATACATCTCAAAATCACGTATATCTGATCTTTTCTTTATGCCTTAACACACCCAGCTCTCCGTCTCAAAAAAGGTGTAAAGTTAATAAGCGTGACAGCACCTCTGTACATGTGCTGAGAGTGGATCTTTCACTTCTCAAGGGTTAGGAGGAGTTAATAGGCTAAATGCGTCCTTCTGAATGTGTGGATGCCCTTGTTTAAAGCTATAGCAAACACTGCAAAGCACGAATCACACCAAATTGAAAGTTTCAGTTAAGTATAAACATCTCAGCCTTATTTTAAGAACTTTGAAGAACACCTACCATTGCTGTATTCTCAGTTACCCATGGAGTAGCTGCTCCTCTCTTTCTTCTTTTACATGGAGCTCATCTACCCATTCACATACAGAAAGCACACAGAAGCCTGGAGGCCCCGTCTGATATGAACACAGGAATTTGCTTCCATCTTCCAGCCCTTTTGCTTACTCTATGCTATTTTGCTCACTTTGGCTCTGTGATTCCATGGTGGACTTTAGTGCTATGGTTTTCAACCTGGAGACACAGAGAACTTTTTAAAAAATCTGATATCCAGACACAATCAATTATATCAGAATCTCTGGGGCTGGAGCCTAAGTACTAAATCCCTCCACCGACATTTTATTAAGAAAAATGTCAAGCATACAAGAAAATTGAACTTTTAAACCTACAACCTAGATTCTACAATTAGCATTTCATTATATATCTCTAACTATCTAGTAACCTTTGACTATCTATTTTGTATATACGTATGTATGTATGTACGTATCTCTCTTTACCTATCTCCTTCTAGCTAAATGCCAATCCATCTTATTTTTTGATATACTAGCAAGTAAACTTATTAAATAATTGAAGGGAGGAGGAATAGTAAGTTATTTTTTCTTTGTCACAGAGATTCTGCTTTGGGATAAAGAGATTTAGAAATAGTGGTGATGACTGCATAACATTATGAATGTAATACTATTGGATTATACACTTAAAATGATTAAAATGAGGGATGGAGATATGGCACAGTTGTAGAATGCTGGCCTGGCTTTTGAAAGGCCCTCATATTGAATACAATAAAAAGAAAAAAAAAGTTAACAGTGGCAAATTTTTCAGATATAGTTTTTTTTTTTTTTTTTTTTTGAGACAGGGTCTTGCTAGGTAGTTCAGCCTGGCCCTGAGCTCACTCTGTAGCCCAGGCAAGCCTGGAACTCAGCAATCCTCCTGCCTCTGCCTCCGGAGTGCTGGGATGACAGGCGTGAGCCACCACGCCCGGCCCTGTGGTATGTGGTATTGATGGCTGGTGGGCGTGAGTCTCCACGCCTAGCATTGTATATGGTTACGGGGATCGAATTCAGGACCTTGCGCTTGAGAGGCAGGCGCCGGAACCACTGAGCTAACCCTCCGGCCCCAGATATAGTTTTAATAGACAAAAAGTTTCTTTAAGAAGATGATGATATTTTACTCTCTGCGCCTGTATAGTAATAGTACCAATGTTTTGCACTGGATACATATAGTTATAGATACTCCAGTTTAATCTACCAAGTCAAAACACTTTTGGGCTGGAGATTTAGCTCAGTGGTTCCGGTGCCAGCCTAGCAAGTGCAAGGTCCCTGGTTCAATCCCTGGAACCACATACAACAATACCAGGTGTGGTGACTCATACTCACCAGCAATCAGTACCACATACCACAATGCCAGGTATGGTGATTCACACCTGTAGTCTCAGCACTCGGGAGGCAGAGGCAGGAGGATTGCTGTGAGTTCAAGGCTTGTCTGGGCTCCATAGTGTGCTCAGGGCCAGCCTGAACTACAAAGTGAGACCCTGTCTAAAACAATAATAACAACAAAAACAAAACTTTTAAGATGAGTGAAATGCATTCTTTATCCCCAGAAAAATACTTCGGAGGTTTCTATCTGGAATACGTACTTACTTTACTTCACCTGCAAAAGGACTAACTTTTGCAGACATCAGTGGAACTTTCCTCCTCCTGAAGAGTCTCTCCCTTGCTACTGCAGCTACCATCCCTCTTTCTTTTTGATTTAGTTAATATTTTTGTCATTCCTCCTAGCCTCAGATTAAAAACTATTTTGTTTCTTAGGTCTTTTCACCTCAGAATAGTGGGGGGCCCTGGCCCTTGTCTCAGAACCATCTCACCCTCCCCTGCTCTCCTCCGTTTTTGTCTCTCACAGACTTTCTTGCCCTTCAGCCCTTGCTCAGTTGAAGGAATGAGAAGCACCTTGAGGTAAAGGTGCTTGAAGCCAGGGAACTTCTTACTCTCTCTTGTCCTGCTTCCTGCGGAGCCCGGCAGTCTCCCGCTGGCGCCCTCCCTTCCTGGCCCCAGTTCCGTCTGGCCAGTTCCCCCAGTGGTTTTCACTCCCTCTGCCTGACAGCCCAGGCATCTGGGCTTCCTCCCCGTGTCACCCATACAATGAGGAGACATGGTTTCCGTACTGTGCTAATCTTTGAATTGCTTTGCCATTCATTCTTTGAGTTCTTCACTCTTCCATTCATCTGTAAAAATAAAACATTTACCTCTTTCTGACAGAGCTGTTTCTTTCCTGCCTAAGTCCTAACTGCTATCATGTACAGAGGAAGGAGCACAGGCTTGCAAGCTGCAGGGACCTAAGTTTGTATCTTGTTTCCTATTCTATGAATTTAGACAAGTTAGTTACCTAACCACATTCTGTAATTGGGGGGTTATAAAACCCACCT
>PVIC010020469.1:0-29500 GCA_004025085.1 Thryonomys swinderianus
TTAAAAAAAACTTTGTATAGGTCAGAGTGGGTAGCAGGCCTGGGCTCTAAGGTTGGCCTCTGGATTCTCACTCTTGAGCTCTTTCCTCCAGAGGTTTCTGGAAAATCTCAGAGCAGAGCAGGGCAGGGCAGGGCAGGGCAGGGCAGGGCAGGGCAGGGCAGGGCAGGGCAGGGCAGGGCAGGGTCCTGCCTGTTTCTCTTTGTAAACCAACACTCCCCCTGCCTGGGGAAATGGTGTTCTCTCTGCACCGATGTGTCACCACACTGGTCTTTCCAGTCCAATTCCTCTGCACAATACTTTATTGAACTGGGTGATGGCAAGACTTTGCCTTTAATCAAGACAGGCGAGAAATGGGCCAGCAGCAGGAACCAGGAGCCACATGTGGCCCTGTGTTCTACCTCTCTTGGGGATCATCTAGCCAGGTTTGGAATGGCGAAGGCCATTTTTTTGTTTTGTTGTTTTTTTAGCCAAAGCTAAAAACAGCCCCAAGGCTTCTTTAGAGCACAGCCCTGCTGACAAAGGTCCCTCAGCACCCCACTCCGTCTTTAGATATGGCCTGTGCTCCATGACTTAGAGAAGCCTGAGTTAGTCTGGGGCACGCCACGGTCCATCTGTCCATCCACAGAAGATGGCTCCTGGTCTCTGAGGAGAAAAGACCAAAGGAAGCTCTAGCACTGCCCAAAAGAAATTCTCACACAGAAGCAAATGCAGACAAGCCTGGCTCCGAGACGGTATTAAAAATGTAACAACTGGTCCAACACAGGCATGTCATGGGTGAGGAAGGCTGGAGAGTTGGTGCTGCGTGGTCCATCAGACCCCTTCCACACCTGCACGGAAACAGGGAGAAACAGGAGAGGTGTGGAGAAGAGAACTTGAGCCGGTCCATATGGACCACTGACCAGGATCCATGGGACTAGAAATATTAAAGAATTCAGTCATGATTTAAATGTATAATCTTTATAAAATACAACTCCAGTGTATAAAGTATGTATTTCCTCCTGTAAAATAAAAAATAACTAAGTTTCTTTTAAGCACTGGAAAAACTCCATATCAGGGAATTCTAGATAAATTAATCAATATTAACCTATCAAAAGTGTTTGTGAAATATCTATTAATATTGAAACTACTAAGCTAGGCATGGTGGCTCATGCCTGTAATCCCAGGACTCAGGGAGTCAAGGAAGGATTGCTGTGAATTGGAGGCCAGCCTGGACTGTGCTGAGACTCCAGCACCAAAGAAAAAAAGAAAAATATGAAGAAGAAGAAGAAAAGAAAAAAGCAAAGAGACCCCTTCCAACAGGAACAAATATTCCCGAATAACAGCTGCTTTAGATATTTCCTCACTTAATTCTCACATAAATCCTAAGCGTTTATTATTGTTACTGTCACTGTAAATGAGAACACTGAGACAGAAAGGTTAGGGACATTCCTGCAGGTCACATAGCTGCTAAGGAGGCTGAGCGGTCCTAAAGCCCACGCAGCGTCTGCACTCCTGTGTTCCCTGCCTCCCTCGACAGCATGGCACGAGGAGGCCTGCAATACCAAACACTGAAGTTCCTGTACAGACGTCCATACAAGAGGAAGTAGTTTATTTGGGCTTAGAAGGGGCAACATCCCGGTTCAGAGACAGGTTGTACTGTGGGTGAGACCGTGCCTTGAGAGTTCAAGAAGAGGAAGGAGCGGAGCGTGGTGTGGCTGGAGAGGGGAGGCTGGCCCACAGAGGGCTGCATCTGTAGTTAAAGAAAAATCTGACTCAGAAAATCTGACACGACAGCCACAATCAGGAACACCAGTGTCACAGAACGTACAACAGAGAAGCTGCGTGCTGGAAGAGAATGAGGCACAGGGTCAGGAGGCGCCAAAGGAGGAAGAGGTGGCCGTTGACAGCACAAGGGTGACGCCAACCAAGGACACCGAGCGGAGTGTGAGAAAGAGTCAGCAGCACACGCCTCAGAACTCAGGGAGTGCAGGTCCCATTCTGGAGAGAAGGAGGCAGCAGAGAATGGGGGTCACTCACGGAGCGTCCTGGGGGGGCAGCTCACCACACACACCTCCCACTCTCATCCTCCTCGGGGGACAGGCAGCCAGGAACAGTGGTAAGGACCAGAGGTGAGAGATGAGCACCCTTCCTGGGAGCAGGGTTAAAACCGCCGCTGGGCCTCACACTCCCCTACCAGTTACTGGCGCTCACCAATATGAATGGTGTCCCCAGAATAAGCTCTCAGGATGCTGGAGCGCCAGCGGAGAGACGGGCCTCAAGCACCCTCGTAATGACCCTCAGAGAAGGCAGCATCTACAACCAAGGAGAGGCCACAGAAGATCGATACTGCTACCACCTGGCCCTCTGGCTTTCGGAATTCTGGGGAAATTCCCTGCTGCTAAGGCCCTGCAGTCTATGGTACTTTTCACAACGGTCGTCACAAACGGGCTACATGCTCCCCACCCCTGTCAACACAGACGGATGTCAGTGGACGTCTTGGTGAAAGTACAATGCCCACCAACTCTATCTTTACCTAGAAATATTTAGTCTCCAAAGCCTTGGGAGGACTCATCGGTGTATGCACACACCCCATGTTAGCTACAGTGCTCGGCACCATTACCTGGCACTTATCTCTTTGGCTATTTCCCACATCCCATGGTGGTAGACCTCAGGAGGGTTGTACTGTGGCATGGCCGACAGTATTATTCCATGTTCAAAGAAGAACTGCTGGTCTGAGGTCAAGTCATTCACACAGCAGGACGTGACAGACGTAGGATTTGCAGTCCCCCCTGAAGGCAGGGGACTGGTGCTCAGAAGCCTCCACTGAGGCCTGGGACAGCAGGACCCAGGGCAAATCCATAGGGGGCTGACAGCAAGCTGCTGCCGAGGGAAGGGAGCCCTAGTCCCTAGCACACAGGGAGGAGAAGCAACAACAGCCCCTTCTTGGTTTCTCTGTCCTCTGCCTCCTAACTATCTGAACGCCAGCTTCCGTATCACTTACTGCCGATCACAACCCTCTAGCCCTGGGGGGCTTTGCACACCTCAGTTAGAGGATTTCTTCTAAAACATCACTTTCTAGGAAACTCCATACTCAGAACCTTCCAACTGCTTCCCATCAGCCCCAGAGCAAAACCTACGGAGACCCACAAGGCCCAGCATGACGGGCCTGGCTCCTCATCTGCCCTCCCACACTCGTCTCACACCAGCTGCTCTCTCAGGCAGTTTTCCAAGCTGCACTGTCCGCCCTGCTCTGCTCACTGCTCTCCCACTTCCTGCAGGTGTCTGTGCAAAAGTCACTTTTATAGAGGTTTCCCTGGAAACCCACTGAAAACAGCACTCCCCTCCACCAGCCGCTTGGCCCCTTACCCTCCTTACTCTTCTCCACAGCACTCGGCCCAATGGTCACATCCACTTGGTGCTGTCTGTGTCACCCCATGGTGACACCAGCTCCATGAGCCTTTTCTGTTGGTGCAGCACTAACCCCAAATTCCGTACCAGTGTCAGACGCATAACGGACTCGAGGAACCATGGGATGGATGGGTGGGTTTATGGAGAGGTGCTAGAAACTACAGCAGCGGGAAATCTGTACAGAAGACAGGAAGAAGATCATGGGAAGATGAAGGGAAGGTCAGGGTAGGACCTACAGAAAGGAAGGCTTTATATATAGCAAACTCAGCGATCTGCAACAGGCTGTGTTCCCTTGCGGGGAACAGCAGCGCAAGACGGACTACACGACCTTCAGACCTGGACGACATCTAAATCAACTTGGGAGCTTAGCTTGTACCCTCAAGATGGTAGTGAATTTCCTCTGCCATCCAAGAAGAAGCAGCAAGAGAGGCCAAGGAAATGTCTAAATGAAATCACCTTAGGTTGTAATGTCAACTTTAAAGTTAAAAACTGCATACTTACAGTTCTGGGCTCAAAGGTATACAGAGCTCTGTAGACTTTGACTTGCCCTAAAACAAGGAAAAGCAACATCTGATCAGTTTTATTATTTCTAAATTTGCTCCATATAATATCCTTTATATCCTTAAGGATTCCACAATTAAAAGCCTGTAAGATAAAGTCATTCTGAATTAAGTACCTTTGCCACATAGGGTTATTTTTTTAAACATTTTTTTAAATGAATGCAAGAATAAATGCATTTCTCTGGAGGATGACTTTACTTCCCCCTAACAGTAGGAACTACATGATTATTTGTATTGCCATATGCAGAATGAGTCCTTCTAACCCTAAAATTTAAATTTAAGAAGCTGAAATTGTGGTGCACACCTATAATCCTACCACCTGAGAGGCTGAAGCAGGAAGATCACCATGAATTTGAGGCCAGGTTGAACCACATAGTGGGACCCTGTCTCAAAAACAAAAATAAGGGGGGGCCGGAGGGTTAGCTCAGTGGTTCTGGCTCCTGCCTCGCAAGCACAAGATCCTGAGTTCGATGCCAGTAACCGCATACAGTGCTGGGCGTGGAGACTCACGCCCACCAGCAATCAATACCACATACCACAGAGCCAGGCGTGGTGGCTCACGCCTGTCATCCCAGCACTCGGGAGGCAGAGGCAGGAGGATTGCTGAGTTCGAGGCTTGCCTGGGCTACATAGTGAGCTCAGGGCCTGCCTGAACTACAAAGCGAGACCCTGTCTCAAAAAAAAAAAAATAAGGGATAGGCCGGAGATTTAGCTCAGTGGTTCCAGCGCCTGCCTTGCAAGCGCAAGGTCCTGAGTTTGATCCCTGGGAACCACATACAATGTTGGGCGTGGTGGCTCATGCCCACCCGCAATCAATACCACATACCACAGTGCAGGCATGGTGGCTCACACCTGTAATCCCAGCAGTCAGAGTCTGAGACAGGAGGATTGCTGAGTTCGCGGCGGCTTGCCTGGGCTACATAGTGAGCTCAGGGCCAGCCTGAACTACAAAGCAAGACCCTGTCTCAAAAAGATAAAATAAAATAAAATAAAAAATAAGGGGTTCAGGATTTAGCTCTGTGGTTCTGGCACCTGCCTCACAAGTGCAAGTTCCCGAGTTTGATCCCCAGTACCAAAGTACAAAAGCAAAAAAAATAAGTAAATAAATAAAAAGGTGAGCCTACATGGTAGCACACACCTATAATTTAGCACTCTAGAGGCTGAGCCAAAAGGATCACGTGTTTGAGGCCAGCCTGGGCTATACTGTGAGTTCAAGCTTCACCTGAAGACAAAGGGAAGGTTAGTGTAGGGCCTACAGGAAGGAAGGCATTATATATAGCAAACTCAGTGGTAGCAATATCACTGTACAGTAATATCTTGTCTCAAAAACAAATAAATACACAAACACACATATACCACTATTCAAGGCTAACCAACTTAATATAAAGAAAAATTTAATGTGAAAATCTACACTTCTTTAATATTCTTAAATCAGTGGATTAGGATTTTATACTTTCCAAAAGAAAAGAAAACACAATACCATGGAGGAGAGAAAACAACTTGCTGGGGAAATCTGTGATTCTTAAATCCCCAAACAGAAGACGTGCAATAATGGAGAAAAGATGACCACATGTGTGTCCTCCTCATCCTGCCAAACCACACCTCTCTTCATCTGCCCTTCTTAAACACTGCCACGACACTGCACCTTACCCACAAAACTGCCAGCCAGGGTCCCCCAAGGGCAAGACCCCAAGCTGTCCAACTTCAAAGCCCCACAGGGCGTAGTACAGATTTTAACAAGTTTGTTAAATGAATACAGTAAATACAAACTCACACAGTGTGAGTTCTACAGAGAAAAAGGATGGGTCATCGGTGAAGTAGACAGACTTAGAAAGCATACTAAAATAGGACTATCTATTCCATTAAGTTGTTTTTCTCTGGTATTTGGTGGCAGTGAAAAAAGCTGACTGATACAGAAAGGCAGGTAAAAACAGCGATCCACGGAATACATCCTGTCAGCGTCAAGCACAGACACACACTCTTGATGTCAGCACCACTTACGGGAGGGAGCCTGTCACATTCTACTTTACGTTACTGTTTCCATTCTTTGCACGGAGCATGTGGGACTTTCGTACATGATCCACAAAAACAGTAGCAACCATTTCCTACAAGCCAGAAAGGAAGAATCATCCCTTTCCTCTGACACCTTATACAGAAGAGCAGCTCACATCCTCCATGACTTGGAGACAACGCTTGCAACCTGAATTCTAGTCCTATGTGTCTCCTGCTGGATTATGGGGAGGTTCATGGGAAGAAGAGAAAATGAAAATACTTTCTTTCTTTGTCTGCAGTATTTTCATTTTACCCACACCCCATCCTATTTGCAGAAAGGAAACACCAAACGGAAGGAGAAGCTGCCAGGAGAAATATTTTCTGCTGACCAGATTATCTGAGGGGAGATTAGTTATCTTGATTGCTTCAAATTTTCCAAAGAGAAGTCACACAAGGAAGCAGCCCCCTTGTGACCAAAACCAACAGTGAAAGAACCTTACTCCAGGGGGGGTTGAGAACGATGGGACACATGGCTAATTCTAGAACCAAGACACAGTGTCCACTTAATGGGCTGAGGTAAAATTCAGTAAAAATTACAGAACCTGAAAATAAATATGTGGTGTAGGTCTAAACCACTGATTTCTGTAACTGTACCTCAAGTGACAGTCTTACCTAACACATTCACAACTGAAAGGAAGTGGACCGTTTATTTGCATTTTCATTTATACTAAGCTTTGAACAGCAGGCAGCCCCTCAGGAGATTATACAAAGGAACATTTTATTGGAGCAACCTTGTATAAGACTCATATACGCAAAAAATCCTATCTATTGTTAATACTGAGACACTAGTCCCTCATGGATCCCTTTTAATATGTATATTATAAAAGTTCTGAGTTTTAATTATTCCACTTTTAAAACTGAGTCATCTATAAGTGAAACAGAAGCAGCTAAAAATATGAAATACATAGGAAAGCATAACTTTTGATTATATTTAACAAACTTGCACATCCTCTTAATAGAACAATATTTATTTCTCACATAATTCTTATGTCAGATTTAAATAGCTAATGTTCCATAGGTCTTTATAGGAAGTTTATAGCAAGTATCAGAGAGAAGTTAAGAGTGCTGTATATTTCTATATGATTTTCCCTTGTAGGCATCCAAAGACCAGAAAACATCATAATATATGCATCAAAAAAAAGCAGTAAACTGTCATAGTACCACATCCTGTAATCCCAGGACCTGGAAGGCTGAAATATGAAGGTGGCTACAAATTCAAGCCCAACTAGAACAACACAAGACCTCGTCTGACCTTGTCTAAAAGAACGAGAGAGACAGAGAGACAGAGACAGAGAGAGACAGAGAGAGAGAGAAAGAAGCAGTAGATCAGTTTCATTTTCTTTCATTGTTGTATTCTGCCACTTTGTTTTGTTTTTTGAAAACAAAAACAATAAGCAGTCCCTGTTTGGGTAATTCAGGGTATCCCTGAACTCACTATGTAGCCTAAACTAGTCTCAAACTTGCAGAGATCCTCTTGCCCCAGCCTCCTAAGAGCTGAGATTATAGGCATGTGCCACTACATACCCAACCTCAAATTTACTTATAGAAAGTAAATTCACAGACCTAAATAGGTGTGTCATTGTGCATGGAAAGAGGTTAAATTAAATGCCTTTCAGGGCTCTCAGCCTAATCAGATCTCACTCAAGTCTGATTACATGTTAACAAAGACAGAGAGAAAGGGGCTGTGAACAGACCGTGGGAATGATCTGAAATCGCCCTGGAATTCACCTGAATGAAGGCTGAAAAGAGGTCCCACCCTCTGTCTGATGCTTCAGGAAAATGCTGTAAGAACCAGCAGCATGTTCTCGTGCACCCAAGAAGGACTCAAGCAGACATAATCAAGACAAACAAAGGCCCTGACAGGAGGAACATCAGAGGGTACCCAAAGCTGCACATTTTGCCAGCTTTGCCCATTCCTTGGCTCACCAAGCCCACCTAGTCCTCTGCAGACAAGGGCCTAGTCCACTGGTCACCAGCTGGACTCTATTTTCCTCCATGACATCCACACATGAAAGCTCATCCCTGGCGGGAGAAGCAAGGCAAAATGAAGGAAGGAACTGGAACATGGCCTTCCTCAGAGCAAGAACAAAGAAATTTCTGCTGCTGAGTACTTGCCAGCATAGCTCTAAGACCCTGAAACAGAACTTAGCTTACAAAATCAACACAGAACTGCTAATGTTTTATTCTGAGTTGATAAAGGAGAGGAGAAAAAAACGCCTACAGAGAACCGTCAAGACAGAAAAAAGGGACTGCTTACTGTAAGGGAGAAACACACAAAGAAAAAAGCATAGCATGCATTGTGATTGTGGTCCAGATGGGAAATTTATAGGCTTAGGAAGACCCTGTCTTAAAATAAATAAAAACAGGCTGGGGGGATAGCTGAGTGGAAAGGTCCTGGTTTCAATCTCTAACAACAAAAACAAAAATAAAACCAGCAAGAGTACTGATCATCCAAAGTATCACACTGCAGTTATGTGTATTAGGTGGAATACGTCTTTGATCTTGAGAATGTTAAGAGGCTGAGACTTGAGAGAGGCTTCATTTAAATGGGCTATGAGGACTACCGTACATAAGCACATGTTTACACAGGGGCTAAAACAAAAAATATTAACAGTAAGAAAATTATGATATACCCAGATAATGGAATATCATTAACATTAAAAAGAAATAGATTAACACGCCATTAAAAAGTGGAGACTTCAGGGCCAGAGATTTAGCTCAGTGGTTCCGGCTCCTGCCTCGCAAGCACAAGGTCCTGGGTTACATCCCAGTAACCACATATAATGCTGGGCGTGGTGACTCACGTCTGTCATCCCAACACTCAGGAGGCAGAGGCAGGAGGATTGCTGAGTTCAAGGCTTGCCTGGGCTACATAGTGAGCTCAGGGCCAGCCTGAACTACAAAGCAAGACCCTGTCTCAAAAAAATAAAATAAATTTTTAAAAAAAGTGGAGACTTCAATGCACACTGGATGATTCTAATCATATGACATCTAGAAAGGTAAAACTATGGACTCAGTAACATCAGCAGTTGCCAGAGGTGGGTGGGGAGGAAAAGATAAATAAATAATGAATTCAGAGACGTTCTAGGCAGTGAAACCACTCTATACTGTCCTGGAACGGTGGGTAGGTTTCTCAGAATGCACAAGGGTGAACCCCAATGTAAACAATGGACTTTAGGCAATAACTGTACATCAGCCCTACTGATTGTAATAAATGTATTTGTCTGACAGGAGATATTCATCCATAGGAAGCTGGCTGTCATGTGAGGGCATGGGATATATGGGAACTCTCTGGACCCATCTCTGTGCTCAATTTTACTATTAACTTAAAATTGCTCTTAAAAAATCTGACTTCTGCCGTGCGTGGTGGCTCACGCCTGTAATCCCAGCACTCGAGAGGCAGAGACAGGAGGATTGCTGAGTTTGAGGCTTGCCTGGGCTACATAGTGAGCTCAGGGCCAGCCTGAACTACAAAGTGAGACCCTGTCTCAAAAAAAAAAATCTGACTTCTCACGTTTAACATTTTGAACAGGTGTGGCATTGCACATCTGTAATCCCAGCACCCTGGGAAGCTCAGGCAAGGGGTCCACAAGTTCCAGCCTAACCTGGGCAACTGAATGTACTCTGTCTCCACATAAAAAGAAAAACAGGGCTGGGGATGTGGAAAGACTCAGTGCAAAGACTCTGATTTCAATCCTGAGTACCCCTTCCTCCCAATAAAAGTACATGTGGAGCATTTAAGACCTGGGATTTTTAGATTAGGGGCATTCAACCAGTAAATTCTATGCAAATATTCAAAAAAATCTTATGAAGTACTGAACACAGAAACACTTCTGGTGCCAGGCATTTCAGACAAGAGATATTCAGAGTACTAAAAAAAAAAAAAATACAAATAATACTAAATGATGATAAAGATATGGCAGTACTAAGATTCTCAAATGCTAGTAGGAATGTGAACTAACAGCCATTATAAAAAAAACTGTTGAGCAGTAGCATTAATTCATTTATCACAAGCCTGAACATTCTTTGGGACGTTAAACTGCCTTTTGTGGAAAAGAACATAATGAGAAGACTCCCACCAGCATCGTTTGTACAACTAAAATACTGCATACAAAATCATCCCCCGCTCAACTATCTCCTACCTCCTGGAGTACACTGCCTCAACACTGTTCAAATGAAGGTCACAACTAGGCATGGCCCACACCTGTAATCCCAGGTGTGGGGGCTAAGGCAAGAGTATCCCAAATTTAAGGCCAGTTTGGGCAACTTAATAAGACTTTGTCTCAAAATTTTAAAAGGACGGTGAGCATAGCTCAGGGGTAGAGTGCTTGTATAGTAGGCAAGCCCCTGGGTTCAATCCCCACAAATGCAAGCTTGTGAAATTAATTTAGTGGCTTTAAAAATAAATAGGACAGCACTATACTTAGTAGAATTATGGTTTTGTGCATTATTTCATTAGAAATGGATAAATGTATATTTATCTTGGAAACATCAAATACACATTTTGGCTTACCATGAATGATTTAACTACTAAAACTCAGTATGTGACAAAGCTAAACATCATTTTCACAGAATGAATTACTGGGATACATTAATTCTCAATCTACAATTTTTCTCTATGTGTGATTTTTGAACTTAAAATTCATAGTCTCAGTCATCAATTATTATAATAGCTTACTCTTCTAATATTAAATATATATTTATGCCTTCAAGTGATTAAAAGAATTTCAGTAAAACACAAAATATAAGTCAGTATATAAAGCACATCTTTGAAATAAGTTATCTTTAAAGTATTTATTTAAAAGTACTTTTCAAAATGAGATAAGAGAACAGTAAGTCTAAATGGCATGCTTTATTTGTATTACCGGTTCTGGTACTAAGATTAGGCACATGGGTTACCTATGCAAACTACATATCACAAAGCTCAAACTGAAATAGGTAATTCCTTCATTTGGCCGGCCAGCCAAAGCTGAGTGGCAGATTCTGAAAGAAGTATGAAAGGTGACAGTAAATTTTCATGTGCCCCCATGAGTGCGTGTGTGGGTGTGTGTGTGTGAGTACTGTCACCACGTATATCTTATTAGAGGTCAAGGTCCAAAGATGTTGGAAAGCTACTACACCAGACATCTGACCTAATTAGGGATTTGCTATCAGACTCTAAAGAAAATAGGCAATTTTTCCTGTATTTTAGGAATATCAAAATTTAGCTGATAATAACACAGTATTCTTCCATCTTTTCCAAAAGCTAATCTTAAGAGCTCTCAAAAATGAAAGAGAATTACCTAATCAAGAGAAAACCATGGAAAATATCAATTTACCACATTCATGTTTTTTTTCTCAAATTTGTCTAAGAGAAGAAAAGTTCCAATTTTCTTTATTTTTATCCCATGGTATGAAAAAAAAAGTGTCGCCACCTTAGAATATTCTGAAGGTCAATGAAATACTAATGTGATTCCTACCAGGCATATTTATTCTATTACATATGCATGATAAAACAGGATGTTTTCTGTTCAAAACCGAAACAGAGGGCGTCTATGTGCCGGTATCCAAGGCCGTCCTCTGCCTCCCGGGGCGAAAGGAAACAGCTGTGCTCCCAGGTCCAGCACAGGCCTCCCCAGGGCTTTTTGGATTCCAGCAGGCGGCCGGCCGCCTGTGAGTGAGGTGATTAGTCCACAACAGGCTCCCAGCTCAGATTTCCGGGTCCCATTCCACGAAAGCCCACTGCTCCTGAAGAGAGAGGCGATAATCCTTGGGAAGAAAAACCTCACAGCATGCTCTGGGGCCCAGCAATGCCCAAGACTCGTGGATGTAATGAACAAGTTTCTGCCCACATATTTATATCCTGGAATTAATTAAAGTAAATTCAGTCAATTCTATTTGTAGAGCTAATGGAAAAAACTACAGACATGTCATTCTTATACCTCCTTATTCCAATACCCCCTCTTCCTTTCCCTTCCCCTATCCAACCCAAAAAAGGGCAGAAAAGAAAACCCTAAAGCATTCGAAGTGTGTTGGTCCAGCTGCAGGAAACCCAGACGCCTTAAAGACAGCAGCCAGTGTGTTTTCTGACAAGAGGGTTCTGTTTATTAACAGTGTGCCTTTTTAATCCATTTTTCCTTCTCCTCATATTTTATAGTCTTTCAGCAAACTCGGTTATTTTCATATCTTGAGGGCCCATACCTTCTGGGTTTTTTTGTTTTTTTGTTTTTTACTTTTACTCCGTGGTATAACAAAAAAGCCCCAAAGAGCAGGACTTAACATTCTAAATGACAAGCTGTTTGCCAGTTATGTCTTGAACTAAAACTTAGAAAAACAGGGCCGGAGGGTTAGCTCAGTGGTTCCAGCGCCTGCCTTGCAAGCGCAAGGTCCTGAGTTCGATCCCCCATAACCACATACAATGCTGGGTGTGGAGACTCATGCCCACCAGCAATCAATATCACATATCAGAGTGCTGGGCGTGGTGGCTCACGCCTGTTAATCCCAGCACTCAGGAGGCAGAGACTGGAAGATTGCTGAGTTCAAGGCTTGCCTGGGCTACATAGTGAGCTCAGAGCCTGAACTACAAAGCGAGACCCTGTCTCAAAAAAAAAAAAAAAAAAAAAAAAAACTTAGAAAAACAGAGCAATAACTGCTAGACTTTTCATCTCCACAAGAACTGCTTCCATATCCGTTTGAGAAGACCCTGGGGAAGAAGGGAAGAAAACTGCCCCAGTCTTTCGAACCAAGAAAAACTATACTGGCCATGCCATCTGCTGCCAAGGGACCTACAGAGTCAAACAGCTGAGAAGAAAACAAAAAGGAGATACTATTTTATGATGAATGAAAAGGAGTTGAAATTCCAACTCCAGTACTGATGAATAAAGTTTTATGTGAGGAGAGCTGTTTGTACCCATATTGCGTGGCTGCTTTCACATGAATATACAACAGCAGAGTCAGGTAGGCCCAATGGAGACTGCATGGCCCACAAAGCGTAAAGTATTTATAAAAGGGCTTCCAGGCCTGTCTGCTGCCCCCTCCCCTCTCCTGTGTGTAACAGTCAGACAGGAGCAGATTGGAGGAGCTGAGCTGCCCCCAAAGCCACCTAGGGCCCAGCCTCTCCCATGGGAAATGACTGAGCAAACAACTGTATACCAGGATCAGAGACAGGAAATTCCCCAACACAAGGACTTTCATAGAAAACTCAATCACCCCTCTAGGCTCACATTTATAAGACACTTACACCAACGGCTAGACAATATGCAAAGCACTAACGTGCTGCAGTAGTTTATTTAATCCTCAAAGCAACCCTGCAATGTAAATCCCTTACCAACCCTATTTTACAAGCAAAGAAACTGAGGTTAGGGAGGCGTCACTACTCCAGGGCACAGGGCCAGGACAGCAGTGAAGAAACTTGGCCTGAGGCTACGGGCTCACCGGGATTACAGTGGAACCACTCACTCCAGTCTCAGGTCCAGGGCTCTGGAACCCAACCCCGCGCTCTGAACACCCGACCGCGTGGCAGAGATCTGAGCTTCTAATGCTCGGACTCCAGCACTAAATGTGTTCACATAAGTGAAATATCGAGCAATTTCTAACACACTATGTGTGTACATAGATATTAATGATTATAAATGATTACATATTGCTTCTCAGCCTTTTGGCTAAGATTAAGTGTGACATTAATGATGACACACTGTTGCAGTATTTGGGGCTTATTTCTTGTGATTGTCTTCCATAGCAGAATATTTTCAAAGTCATAGTCCTGTATATTCAGAAACTTACCATCCTACAGGACCTCATCATCAGAGACATTTTAATGAATTTTTAAAGCAAATAGCACAGTATGTATCACTTACCCTTAATCACTATTAAAGGACTAGGTGAGTTTCAATTTTTCATTTTTTAAACCAAGGATCGTGAAAACAGGAAAATAAAACCAGAAATGCATGAAGTGTAAATATACACATATTCTGAAATAAAAGTTACATAATAGGGCCGGAGGGTTAGTTCAGTGGTTCCGGCGCCTGCCTCGCAAGCGCAAGGTCCTGAGTTTGATCCCGGGTAACCACATATAATGCTGGGCATGGAGACACGCCCACCAACAATCAACACCGCATACCACAATGCCAGACGTGGTGGCTCACGCCTGTCATCCCAGCACTCGGGAGGCAGAGACAGGAGGATTGCTGAGTTCGCGGCGGCTTGCCTGGGCACCATAGTGAGCTCAGGGCCAGCCTGAACTACAAAGCAAGACCCTGTCTCCAAAAAGCAAAAAAAAAAAACATTAACTTTTGGAAAATAGGTTTTGCTACATTATATCAAAAAGCTGTTGATAAGATACAATCAGTTATATAAAACAAAAGAGAACCTGCAAGAAAATTAAAAAATGAAAACATCTCTAGATGATAGAACTGTGAGTCATATTTATGTCCTTTATTTTCTAAAGTGTCTATGATTCATAGGAATTCCAAGCACAACCAAAAAAATGTACTTTTTAATGCCCTATTGAAAGAAAAAGTTTTCACATTTACTTATCAGCAGGGTTATTTAATGTAAATCTTCCCCTGTTCTTTTCTCTTTGATGTCACCATGAGAAAAGAAATGGTGAGGACATCAGCAAGGGCAATGCCAAAACACCCCTAACTCTGAGAGGCCAGGCTACGCACAAGTGGATGGGCACAGAGCCCCCCAGGGCCAGCGTAGGCTGTGACCCTGTGGCAGGGAGGGCAGCCGAGGCAGGAAGCCCAGGGGTCTAGGAGCCCAAGGACAGCTGGGGTAAGAAGAAGGGACGTCCTGGACACTTCTTTAACTTTGATCTTTTAGCTCTTTCAGTATTATTTCTAGTAGCTGAGCGCATACTTAAATTCCATGTAATTAGAGAGGTGTATGCCTGTCAAAATTTTACATATGTATTTTCTCAAATTCAGCCAAGACCCACAAGAAGAAATGAAATTTACAACATGACTCCGAAAGACCCACACACACATACACACACACACACAACACGCACACACAGATCTGTAAAACTGAAGTGGGGATCTTTCTCTTCCTCCTCTCTCTTCTGCTTCCCCTCCCTCATTCTCCTCACCTCACACACTTTCTGGATACTACTTATGACTAATTACACTGGCTTCATATCTTACCCAGGGTTACCATTCACGATCTGAAGAAAACACCAGAGCAAAGCATTTTATGAAGGAATGTGCATAACCACTGTTCACACACTAAGCGAGGCAACTCCGATGTAGGTGCCTGGTATTATTAGCAATAATGAAATGCTCTCAGAATATATTTAAACTAGCCTTAGTCTTGGCCCCTGATAAAGACACATCCTAGTAAGACAACATGATGCTAAAATTGTGCTCATATTTGTAGCACAGCCTTTCCAACCTGATCACAGCGTCTAATGGAAGAGAAGAGGACCAGAGAAACGCAACTGTGTTTACCCCGGGCTCCACCCGAACTGCGCTGAGAGATACGGAGGACACAATTCTGTCACTCAGGGACTTTCCTGTTTCGAGTTAATACAAGAACATTAGTAAAACTGTATTAAACCTGGATGTATGCCAAATAGTAAAAATCATAAGAAACAGAACTCAAGAGCCAGCAATACTTTTGAAAAAGGTACAATTTTGCCTTCAGAAAACAAAAAGGGTTCAATTTGGGGTACTGGGACTGGACTGAACTACTTCAGCTCTAACACAGCCCTTTTTAAAAATTTCTCATTTTGGGCTGGAGATTTAGCTCAGTGGTTCCAGCACCTGCCTAGCAAGTGCAAGGTCCCTGGTTTAATCCCCGATCCCTGAGCCCCATCCCTGATACCCAGTAACCACATACAACAATACCTGATGTGGTGACTTAGGCCCACCAGCAAGCAGTATCACATACCACAGTGCTGGGTACGGTGGCTCACTCCTGTAATCCCAGCATTCAGGAGGCAGAGGCAGGAGGATGGCTGAGTTCGAGGCTGGGCTACATAGTGAACTCAGGGCCAGCCCGAACTACAAAGCGAGACCCTGTCTCAAAAACAAAACCAAAACAAAGTTTTCTTATTTTTGAGCCAGCATCCCACTAAGTGACTAAATTGCTCAGGCTGAGCTTGAACTTGTGTTCCTTCTGCCTCAGCCTTCCAGAATGCTGGGACTATAGGTAGGCGCGTACATCTATGCCTGGCTAGGGCTCAAGTTTTCTTAGCCAGAACATCGAAGAGAATCAACAAAAGTTCACAATTTAAATGACAACCAAATCATTTTACATTTAAATTGTGAACTTTTTTTTTTTTTTTTTTTTTTTGCTTTTTGGAGACAGGGTCTCGCTTTGTAGTTCAGGCTGGCCCTGAGCTCACTACGGTGCCCAGCCAAGCCGCTGCGAACTCAGCAATCCCCTTGTCTCTGCCTCCCGAGTGCTGGGATTACAGGCGTGAGCCACCACGCCCAGCATTATATGCGGTAACCGGGGATCGAACTCAGGTCCTTACAGCTTGCGAGGCAGGCGCCGGAACCACTGAGCCAACCCTCCGGCCCCTAAATTGTGAACTTTTAAGGAAAGTGAGTTCTGAGAATGTCACAGTAAGACACAGCCTTTAACGTGGAAATCGGTTCTCTAATTGCATCTTCTCTCAGTAACAGCACCATTCAAAGGTTTACACATGATGCCTCCACCTGCCATTCCACTGCTGGGCCAGGAGTAGCATACACCTCCACTCAGCCCCACGGGGGATGCTCAGCTAGCCGCTCCCTGCTCAAGACCGGCCTGGTCCTTTCCACAAGGAGGACTAGGCAGGTTTCAGGATGCTCAGGGGAAATCCAAAGAGCCCGAGTGATTCCCACAAAGGTCAGAATCTTCCTCCAAAGCTCCTAAGTATTTTCCCAATCAGCTCAGAAGGAGAGAACAGTGCTTTAGGATTTCCCCGGAGCATAGGGGTTTTCTGAGGGAGAGACTAAAAGAGGGTATACAGTGCTGCTCCCTGGAACTCACCAGCTGCTATCTACCATTAGGGTAAAAATCACCTTTTTCTCAAGGCCTGGGGGTGTGGAAGGCCTGGCAATACCCTTAAGGAGCCTTAAAACTCCCTCCTGCCGCACTTTGTGCCTTGGCTGCTTTTTAGCAGTTCCTTTTAGCTCGAGATCCCAGAAGACTAGTCTCTGTTCACAGGTATGGGAACCTGGGTGGGAGGGGCAAGGGACAGAGATGGTGGAATCTGTCCCTAAACCCCAGGGATACCCTACTTCATACCCACACCCGGCATCCTGCAGTGCTGTGTAGCATGTGAGAAGCGGATGGGGAGACAGTGACAGTGACCTCTTTGCTCACAAGGACAAAGTAGGCCAGTCAGCGCTCGCTGGGGCATAGCTTGCCCACTGGTCATCTGCACGGCAGGTCTCCCAAGTCTTCGCAGGAATTCGCTTCCTCCTCTTGCTTTCTTTCTGATACCTGGAGTCGAACTCAGGGCCTCACACTTGACAGGCAGGTACTGCACCACTGAGCTACATCCCTGGCCCTACTTTTTTTTTTGAGACAGGGTCTCGCTTTGTAGTTCAGGCTGGCTCTGAGCTCACTATGTAGCCCAGGCAAGCCTCGAACTCAGCAATCCTCCTGCCTCTGCCTCCCAAGTGCTGGGATTACAGGTGTGAGCCACCACGCCCGGCCCTACTTTTTTTTTAAGAGTAGAAAAATGTATTGGGTAAAAGGAATGGGGAGTAAGAATGGTGAATAAGAATAACTTCTGATAGACAGGTCGGGTTCTGAATGGGTTGCCCAAGTTGTAATTCTCCACCTTTGGTTTTAAAGACAGTATCAGAAAATTCATATTTAAGAACACTGTAAGTTTTAAATTATGAACTGAATGTTCTTGTTGAATTCTAAGGCCTCAGCAATGAAACACCCTTACCAATGTCCTTAAAACTGACACTATGGGCTGGGGGTTTACCTCAAGTGGTGCCACACCACCTTCAGATGCACAAGGGACCAAGTTTGATCCCCAGTACCACAAAAAAAAAGAACCCTGAAACTATAAGCAGGCATAACACATGCTTATAATCGCACCAGTCAGAAGGCTGAGGCAGGAGGATCACCATGAACTGGCCAGCCTGGGCTAGCAACTGAGCTCAAAACCAGTTTGAACTACATAGCAAGACCATATAAGGGAAGATTTATGTTGTTTCTGGAGAACCACTGAAAAACCTCTTCCCTGGAGTTAAATATGAGTATTCGATAAAGCAAGATCTGAATTTGAATTCACACCTTCTATCATATCCAAAAGAGACCAGAGAAAACAAATAGGAATTCACAGGAAATGAGAATTCTGAAGGCTATTCTGCACAGAACTCCTTTCTAGAAACTACCAGCAGATACATTCCTAGACTAGGGTCTTCAGAGCCGCCGTTAACTGAATAATCCACTTTCCATGCTCCAAACATGCCCCGCCTCAGAGCGGCCACACACACCACTACATTTTGTGGCAATCTCACAAGACTCTGCACCAGAGCGTCTCACACATTCCCGCCAGGCCGCGCCAGCTTCCCTCTCTCCAGTCAGCTGTGAAAACACTGCTCTGTGAAATCAGATCAGGCCTAATTATTAATACATGGTGCCCTCCTCGCTTGCTGTCATGGAAACCTGGACTTCCATGGAACCTGTCACGGAAGTCTCCAGAGTGTCTTACCTTTCCACATGCTTGTGTTCACAGGGCAATAAATTCTGGGAGTGGTGGGGAGATGGGTTAGAATAATCAAAAATGTCCCTAGTAGTGCCAGGCATGGTGGCTCATGCCTGTAATCCCAGCACTCGGGAGGCAGAGACAGAAGGATTGCTCAGTTCAAGGCTTGCCTGGGCTACATAGTGAGCTCAGGGCCAGCCTGAACTACAAAGCGAGACCCTGTCTCAAAAAAAAAAAAAAAATGTCCCTGGCATCTGCAGAAGCAGCAGAATGAAATTATTTAGAAATGTGAAAGCCAGTCTAAGATAATGAAGTAGATTTAAAAGACTTAGAATAAAATGAAGAAACTGAGGTCTAGAATGGCCTGATGGTGACTTAGCAAGTTAATGAAAAAATCAGGATCAGAACTGATCCCAAAGTGACACTTACTTTCCATTATTATAGTCACCTCCTCCTCCAGTTCCAGTACACAGCCTGGGCCCACCTTTAGCAAGTCCATCATTTAAACAGGGAAATCCTGCTCAGATTCTTGTTTTTCAATTATATTTTAATATGAGTACATACAGGAAGGTAATTACTGTACAATCTATTGATCACTGGTTTTACACTGATGGTGAATTTGTTCATTAAATGACAGTGAATTTGTTCACAGGGCCCATAGAACTGAGAGGAAAGGAAACCAGGTAGGTTCCAGTTGAGAAGCACAAGGAAAACTGTGATCGTCCTGAGCAAAACAGTCTTTTAACTCTCTGCAGTCTGCGGCCCTGATGCCTTGAGGTGACATCATCAGAGCTCAAATTTAATTGGCCACGCCCCTCGTGCCTGCCAAAGAGTAGGCCTCCAGTGCGAAAGGAGCACCTGCACAAACCTGTCCAGAGCAGCAGTAGCACAGACCAACTGGACAGCAAACCAGAAAGGCACAGGTGCTCTTGGCCAAAGGTCCCACCCACCTGGCCATGTTCTAAGCAGTGAGAAGAGGCAAGTGAAAAGGGATAAGGAGAGATGGAACAACCAGTATCCAATACCAGCAATCAGGGAATGCCAGCATAGGTGTCAAGACAGCAGTGATCCTGTCCCGATCCAGAATCGGGAAACAGGCAAGAGCTGGTTGTGGAGTACAGAGGTCCCAACAAGCCATTTCAAGGCCTAGGAACTCTGAAGGTCTGCGGAGACCAAGCACAGAGCCTCTATAGTGAGCACAGGGCTGGACCTCCAGAGTCGGAAGGGTTAGGCAAGAACCCTAAGCCTTGTCGGATGGGAGGGGCTCCCAGGAAGTGGAAGTGAGCAGTTAACACAGGCAGCAACTCTCACGTCACGTTTTAGCTTAAAGGAGGTCCGGTTCTAATGGGCAGCTGCTCAGGGAGGTCTACAAGAACCTAAATGCAGAGGAACAGAAGCAGATTTACACTCCAGTGGAAACATAAGGGTAAAGACATCCCATGCTGTCACACACTCATTATGGAGGGAACGGTCTTTGGTACAATGCTTCTAAGCCAGGATGCCAGCCGGGTACACATTCAGTGTCAGTCTTCCCAAGGCTACCGTCAGACAAAGCCGTACCAACTCAGCAAAACAACCAGCCCACCTCCAAAACCAGGTAGAGAGTACACCTCGCCAGGAAACCTACATGCTCAGGAGACAACACACCAGAGGTCGTCAGAAGGACCCAGTTTTCAAGCAAAGCAGGATGAGACTGCAATACTCCAAATTTCCTGGAGTCAGAGATACCTGCCAACTGGACTAGAGGTCGAGCAGGCCTTTCCCAGCCTGCCACCCTCACCCAGGCTTCTGACTACTGTGTTGGTTTGGTCTGGAGCTTCCTAAAAGAAGACATTTCTTTTTTCTCTGGCTTTTTTTCATTTATTTCATCACATTTCTTTTTTTTCTTTTAACTTGACTGATACATTTCAGATACAGTAACATCTGTCATAGGGAATTTATGCCTCTACATAATGTATCTCATTCCATTCCTCTCCCTTTAACCCCTCTTCCTGTCCTTATTTACAAAAAGCTTTGTTTCCACTTTTTTCCTTCTATTTTCACTCTTTCCTTTTTTCTTGTTTCTTCTTGTCTCATACGAGTCAGCTGCTTTAAGTCCTGGGTAGGGAACAGGGAAATTTGAAATGAAAACCACAAGTTTCTCAAAAGCAGGCACAATCCCTAGGATAGAGGGGTATTAAAAAAAAAAAAAAAACGTTTTCTGGCGTCCTTTCAGATCCTGTAAGAAGCCTCAGTCCCTCCAGCATGAGTATATACGGAGTTACTGCAAGGTCATCGTTAATTGCAATTCAGTTCAAACTGCCCATAAACTCCCTGGAAAACAGAAGTTTTAGCAGAAAAGATCTACAATTACATGCATTCTTGGCCATATATATATATATATATATATATATATATATATATATATATATATATATATTAGCTCCTTGAATTCTAGGGGATGCTAGCTTTAACATTTTGTGAAAATCAAAATACAAAAAAATAGAAATCTCTGCCCCAAGAGTCTGCCTTGTAATTTTAAAAAAGTCTACAGATGTTGAAACACACAAGGGGACATAACTGCCAAGAATACAACAGTGACCATAGTGTTACCCCAGTTAACTTAACTAACTTGAAGCTGCTAAGCCTCGTACAGATATGTGTCTGCAGAGGACTGACGTGTGCACACCTGAATTCTTGCTTTTAACTGGACATGGTGTTACTGACCAGTAATCCTAGCCCTCTATGAAGCTGAGACAGGAGCATTGCAAACTGGAGCCCAGCCCAGACTCAGCAAGCCCTATCTCAAAAAAAAAAATTTTTTTTTTTTCTGTGCGAGCATATGTACCATGTTTCCATATTTACACTGGATAAAGGAGTAAGGGTTTTCTCTTCATTTCAAGAGGGAATAAAATCTCTAGTTTACAGTTCCTGTGCATGTAGCAAGTTTCCCTGGCCTCCCAGAGAGAAGCTGAGCAGGGAGGTGACACAGTCAGTCAGACGGACAGGAAGAAGTGCAGTTTTGTTTCTCCCTGACTTTGCAGCACAGCAAACTCTTCCCCAGGGCTGAGGGCCCTCCTTCAATCACTGCTTCTCAGGTGTGCTCTCCGCTTCCCCAAGCTCCCTGCCCTGTGCCCTGGTCCTCTGGTCACACTCGAATAACTCCAATCAAAAGCATAGTGACTTTTCTCTTAGGCACCCATGCATATATACTTCTGGTAGGAATAAAAACTACTATGACCAGTCTGTAAACATCTGTGAAAGTGACCTTGCACGCAACCCTCATTCCACAAATCCTTAGCAAGGGCTTTATCCTGTGGACATGCCCGTGTAAACAAAACAAAGCTGTCAAAACACTGTCAGAACAAAAGACTGGAAACAGTGTAACTACACATTAACAGTGATCAGCCCCAGAATCCCAGCACTCTGAGAAGTGAGACAGGAGGAACACAAATTCTAGCTCAACCTGGGCAATGTAGTGAGACCCTGTCTCAAAATTTAAAAAAAAAAATTAAAGAGCTCAGTGCAAACACATAGGTTCAATCCACAGTACTGCACCAAAAAGACAAAACAAAACTTGTCTGGTTAAATAAATACAGTGGAATACTAGGCAGTGAAAGAACCAGAAAGCTCTCTTGGTGCAATTATTGGTATTTTTCCACAAACTTCTCTAATTTCATCGATGGCCTTAACAATTCACTCAAATTAGCCCACTAAAAGCTGTCTCCCTTATCTTTTTTTAAGTGTGTTTTGTCTTCCCCTGTACATTAACCAAGTGAGGACAACTGCACTCACCAAGCAGAGGTGTAAGAGAAAATCTCACAGGACAAGTCACACAGAAGTCAAAGGTACAGATGTTGTACACCAGAGGGAGGGGACGCCATGACTTCAAGGTAGAAGAACACCAAACTGAAGAAGCTGTAGGAAAGCTCTATGGAATGGTCAAACACAACCTCTCCTCACTTTCACCCAAACAGATTTCATTATGTATCAAAACTTCATGCATCTGTCACTCATGAGCAATTTAGAGTGGCTATGCAGTTACAAAGGAATATGACACTGATCTACTCTTTACAACTGTACAGACAATGTAGTACTGACACAATAATAGAGTAGTTACGCAAAGCAAATCTCAGTAACACAACTGCATACGTTAATAAAGTTGACTGCCTCAGAGTAACAGGTCCATCCCACAAGCTTTTCTGCTTAAAACGCAGAACCAAGTTAAAGCTAGTGCTGTATTTCCATGTCACACCAATCCCAGGTAGCACTAGTGCAGTTTACTTGATCTTACTATGTATTAGTTCATTCCTAAAATAGGGACAGCAAAATCAGAGGGAGACAGAGCACCCAGGCCAAATAAATACTAACTATTAGCATCATCATCACAGTCATCATCATCCTGGAAATTGAAGCTGCTTTTCGCAAACTTTTTTCTGTTTTGGGGTATTAAAAAAAAAAAAGGGAGCATCACATTTATGAAACAAAACTACTCATTCTGCATATTTGAAAAACACCCTTATACTCTTAGACCTTTCCTGAATGCATTTATTGGAGGGCTATTATAGAAACATTGAGATCATTTTAGATGAAGACCTATATTCTCTCCCAAGTGTAATGTCTCTGAAGTTTTATGTATTTAGTATGAATAACAAAAAAACTAAGAATACTGATGATTTTTCCTAATCTGTTAATTTATTTTCATAAGACATATGAAATATTTATTTTGGTTTACTTTTACCACCAAAATCAATAAGCCATTTGAAAGAAATAGACAATGTCACATATCAATTTCCAACTGCAATGGGTTGTTATCAAACCTGCCTACCATGAGATGATTCTAAGTCCCAATCTCATTCAGTATCTTTTACCCACTCTTAGATCAAGTCTCAGAATAGTCTCTAACACAGTCTTTGTGAATATATATGAATTACCAAAACTGAACCAAGAAGACTTAAAAATCTTAAGCAACCCAATAATAGGCAATGAAATTAAAGCATTAATAATAATAATAATAAAAATAAAAACCTTGCCAACTAAAAAAGCCCAAGACTGGATGAATTCACTGCCAATTTTTTTTTTTTTTTTTTTTTGAGACAGGGTCTCGCTTTGTAGTTCAGACTGGCCCTCAGCTCACTATGTAGCCCAGGCAAGCCTCAAACTCAGCAATCCTCCTGTCTCTGCCTCTCGAGTGCTGGGATTACAGGCATGAGCCACCATGCCCTGCACTGTGGTATGTGGTACTGATTGCTGGTGGGAGTGAGTCATCATGCCCAGCATTGTATGTGGTTACCAGGGATTGAACTCAGGACCTTGCACTTGCGAGGCAGGCGCCGGAACCACTGAACTAACCCTCCAGCCCTCGCTGCCAAATTTTTTAAAGAGCTTTAGAGAAGATTTATGCCAATAATTCTCAAATTTTAATGAAATTAAAAGGGAAAAAGTACTCCTAAGCTCATTCCTGGAAATTAGCATTACCCTGATTCCAAAATCAAACAAATCAGACAAGAATCCAAATAAATACAGGCCAATCTCCCTCATGAGCATAAATGTAACTCCTCAATAAGATTCTGACAAACAGAATGTAACAGATGATCAGAAAGATCATACACCATGACCAAGTAGGTCATCCCAGGGATGTAGGGATTGTTCAACATACACTAATCAATAAATGTAACTCATCACATAAATAGAAGCAAAGACAAAAATGACATGATTATCTCAATAGAAGCAGAAAAAGCCTTTGACAAAATCCAACTTCCACTCATAATTAAACTCTTGAAGGGCTGGAAATGTAGCTCAGTGGTTCCGGTGCCTGTCTAACAAGTACAAGGTCCCTAGTTTGATCCCAATAACCACATACAATACTGGGCATGGTGGCTCACACCCATCAGCAATCAGTATCACATACCACAATGCCGGGTGTGGTGGCTCACACCTATAATTGCAGCACTCAGGAGACAGTGGCAGGAGAATTGCTGAGTTTGAGGCATGCCTGAGCTATAAGGTGAGCTCAGGACCAGCCTGAACTACAAAATGAAACCCTGTCTCAAGAAACAGAAATTATAAATACATTTGGTAAAATAGTCTTTGTGAGAACAAAATTCTGTCTTCTACATTCTGACAGGCCAGGTAGGTTCATCCTAATCAATATGTATGATTCCTAAAGGTGGCTGAAAACAACATAAATACTCTATGGTTACAATTAACAGCAGTGCTGGTTCAGAAGACAAGGGTCCAATTAAGAAAGAGCTGACAACCGTGAAATTGTAACACATTTGAGCATCCATCTGCAGTAGCACATCTAACATTTAAAAGGGAGAGGTAAGGGTGAAGGATTTAGCTCGGTGACACCTGCCTTGAAAGCACAAGGTCCTGAATTCAATTCCCAGAACTAAGGGGGAGAAAAGAAAAAGAAAAAAGAAGAGAGAAGTGTAATGAGCAACCATTCATGGCCAAAAGTGATCCTACCAAAAAGATCAGTAAGCAAGGTATGGTCAACTATGAAAGAACTGTTAATTCTACAGATTAGAGACAATATTGTTTATACTGTCTGAAATGAATTCCAACCAACAGTGAGACACTTAAAATTGAAACCGAGACACCATTCTGAAGAAAAATTTTTTATTTTTTTTAATGAAATGGACTTGCAGTAGAAAAAAACTTAAGACTACTCAACTAAATGTAAGGTGATTATCACTACAATTATTTTACATTTTAATTACTATACTTATTTATATTGTATTCACCAAATTTTCTACTAATAGCACATATATTACTTTTTTAAAATTTAATTTACCTTTATTTTTAAATTATAAGATTTTTCTTAGCAAAATGGATGAGGTCATCCAGTTTTACCTTGGGACAATCTAGGATACTGGCAGATTCATAAATCTCTTTCATCTGACCTAGGACCCTCAAGGATCAGACCCTATCATTGTTCCTTGGAATCCCAATGTCTAGTACAGGGCCTAATATAAAACTACATTTATTAAGAAATGATAGCAAAGGATTTAGCTCAGTGGTTCTGGCATCCACCTGGCAAGCACAAGTCCTGAGTTCAATCCACATACTGCATACCACAATGCCAGGTGTGGTGGCTCAGGCCTGGAATCCCAGCACTTGGGAGGCAGAGGCAGGCGGATTGCTGAGTTCAAGGCTAGTTTGGGCTACACAGTAAGCAAATAATTTCTGGACATGGGCAAACGCACAAACAAGGTGACCTTAAAGTGTCCTCAAGATGGTGCAAAAGTGGCTGGGTTGCAGAATCAATGGGGACTACATGAGTGACCTCCTTCAAGGACTGGCACCTACAAACTGCTCACAAAGATGTTTCAACCCACATTACAACATAACATCCCTTGCTACTAAAATCTTTCATTGACCGCCCCCCATCCCTGGGTCCTCAGCTTTTGGTATTGCTACTGAATTGAGGCATGCTGTTCTGCCACGATCTTGCTCCTCTCTGCCTTTCTTATGAAGAAAAACTTTAACACAATGGAAGAAGGTGGCCTCTGATTTCATGATTTCAGTACCATTAAAATACTTCTTAGAGCAACTGATACACTTTAAGTTTATGAGAACTTTAAGTTTAGGAGAACTAGGAATCCTGCATCTGCTCTTCTCTCCACCTGGAACTAAGAACTAAATTCACAGTTTTCATTCAGTAATTCTGTACGACTTTAACCTGTCCATAGTAGCACCTTGACTTATGAACTCAATTTATTCACAAGGGCTGGTTGTAACTCGAGTTGGTCAACTGAAGGCTCAGCTACTCAACAGCCTTCAAAGTCTCTCTCCTGTACACAGGCAGATCAGTGTCCTTAGAGTGACACTGGCCCAGGATTTCTCACTTAACCCCCACAGGGAAAGGATGTTGTAATGTTCCCTCTGTAACTCTTTAGGGGTTGAAACTATATATGAGACCAGATGGAAGCACAAGCCCGGTGGCATTCAGGCCATAACTCAAGATTTGGTCATAAGTTAAAACTAAAATTTGGGTTGTTCATAAAATTCCAAGCTGTTCAAATGTCAGGCTGGTCATAACTCAAGAGTCCACTGCTCTCTATACCTCAAATTTTCTCCTTGTTTCCTCTTATTATTCTTCCCATCCTCTACACAATCTTACTTTATCTCTCAGTCTTTTTCTCCCCCCCCCCCCCCCGTTTCTCTGTCTTTCTTGGATAATTTGTATTCAGGGATGACTGCCATGAACACTCTAGGAGTTTAGGGACCAAGAGCCCCTTCTTGTCCCCCAGCTCTAAAATACAGAGCCTGGGCCACTCCTGTGACTGGTGCACCAGACTCAGGCACAGAATCACCATGGTTACGCCAGTCACACAACCTGGGTTGAACCCTTTGTGCTGCACCAAGGTGCTGACACTAGACATTTCTGGTGTCTTACCTTCATTTCCTCACCAGCGCGACAGGAACACAGCACTGACTTCACAGGATTGTTGAGAAGAGTGAGTGAAAGTATGTAAAAATGGCTAGCACCCAGCACAAGGTACCTGTGGAGCTAGGTAAGACTTTGTTTTCACGCCAGTCAGCACAGAGTCCAGTCAGGCTGGCAGTACTATTTCACACTATGAATGACTAAACCAAAAAAACCCACAATTACTATGGTAACCTTTATTTATGTTTGGGTCCCATTTACAAACTAGCATAGCACCCAAGTTCTCTCTAAGCAGCAGGGCAATGTATGTATTTTCTAATTTGTTAAGAGAAAGCAGTGGTGTCAGACAAGAAAGTGGTTTTTGTGAGCGTGTCTCCAATCACTAACAGGGCGATCCCTGCACCAAAGAGCGCGTGAATACACAGGACACAGGCTCCTGCACACGGGTCCTTCTCCGTCTAGAGGCAACACAGCCTTCATTTCATGTGAGCCCATACTCAGGATCCTCTAACATACTCTGTTCAGTTATCAAAGCACAATTCCACTCTGTTGGATACGTGCGATCTTGATTTACCTCTGCGTTTAGAAAGGGGCCACCTCTTACATAGGCACCTAAAATGCAAATTTCTCATTAGATTCCGCAGCGCCGGCCTCAGAGGCCCACTCTAGCCACGCCCATCTTTGCCGGAGCCCAAGGGTCCCGGCGACTTCCTCCACACCCAGTCTGCCAAATTTTGAGTTCTCAGAGGGTGACTATTTATCCTATGTGGGCGTGTACATTATTTTTAAAACTTGAAACTGCCACTGTGATCGCAAAGAAATCTGAACAATTATGAAAACTTAACCCAAGTTTAGAAAAATCGAAGAAATAACCACTGAAACTATCTTGTGCCACGAAAGTTACTTCCTAATCTGATGTAAACCGATCAAGTTTCAGCCTTTGCTGACGTTACACGCGATACACGGGAGAGAAAAACTGAGATCAGGTTGGGGTCACTAGCTAGCTCCTTTCCTACGCTTCCCGTAATTACACCTTCACAAAAAAACAAAACAAACAAAAAAAAACCACTATGCACTTAGGAGTTTACTGGAGCAATGAATTGAAATAAATCACTTCCTTCAGGTTCCATTCTCGCTCCACATCACGGCAAATATTCGCAGAACACGGTCGAAAGTGAACAAGGACTATCCGTGCAAAACACTCAGAGAAACCGTCTCTCCCGTTCTGCGAGCCCGGTCAGGGGCGCAGGAGCTCGGGACGCGGGTCGCAGACGAGGCGCCGACGCCGAGGGCTCCGGGGCGGCTCCGCGGCTCGGCTCGGCCGGGTCACCATCGGAACGGCCCCGAAGACCCGGGGCGCCCGGCCCCCGACCCCGCCCTGCCGGCAGCGCACTTCCCGTCCGCCCGGCCGGTCCGGACGCTAACTTGACAGCCACAGTCTGAGGAAAGAGGAAGCGGCTCGAGACCACTGGTGAGGTCGGCGTTTCACCGGGTAAAAGAGCTCGACGACCCGGTCTCCCGGAGAGCTTCGATCCATCCAGAGCTGCCGCCCCACCCGCTGGAAAGTTGTCGCGAATGACCATGTTGCGAAACCAGAGCAACTCCTTTAATCTTTTTTTTTTTTTTTTAATCCTCGAAACTCTCTACCGGCGGCGATTACTGCCGAGGGCGGATGCAACAAAGCTGACGCCCGTGCGGTCCCGGGGCGCCGGGTCCGCCTGCCCGACTCCGGCACCGCGAGCCTCTCACCTGGTTTCACGGGCTTGGGAGGCGGCTTCGACATCTCGCTTCCTGGAGCAGCGAAGCCTCGCACACCGCGCGCGGAAAGTCACCAGCACCCGTCAGCCGGCCCTCCTGTCCGGCGGCGCGGCGGGGCGCCCGGGACCTGCCCGCCCCGCCCCGCCCCGCCTCGGCCAGCCCCGCCCCGCCCCGCCCCGCCCGGGCCTGCAGTCCGCGCGCAGACGAGGAAGTGGCCGCGCCTCGCCGCGCGCCCATTGGCTGCGGCGCCGGCCGGGGCCCAAACGCCGCAGCACGCGCCCGACGGGACCGCGCGGGGTCGCGCAGGCGCGCGCAAAGTAGCGCGCTCGCCGGAGCCCCGCCCCGCCCGGCCCCGCCCCGAGTCCGGCCGTGGACTGCGCTGCGCCGACCTGTCGGGGAGGTTCTTCCTGACGGTCACCTCCGCTGGCTTTCTGCGTTCCGCGCGGCGCGGGGCAGCTCGTGCTGCGGCCCCGTTGTTAGCTAGGAGGCCTCGCCCGGCGCCAGGTGAGTGCCGCCTGCCCGGCGTTGCCGCAGGTGCCCTGGGTCCTCGCCCTCGGTTGCATCTGGAGAATTGGCCTCGGCTTCCGAGGTCCGGCGGAGACCCGACGACCCGGGGACCAGCGGGGCTGTTTCGTGGGACGACCCGGCCCGCCTCGGGCCTGCCTGCTGCCTGGTTCTGTGCAGCTGCCCGGAATGCTTTTTGCGCTTTTTAAGAGCGAGAAGAAAACGAAG
>PVIC010020470.1:0-12146 GCA_004025085.1 Thryonomys swinderianus
GGGATTGAACTCAGGACCTTGCACTTGCGAGGCAAGCGCCGGAACCACTGAGCTAACCCTCCGGCCCGAGACTTGGACTTTTAATATAAAAAAACCAATTTATGAATTTGCAACTTGTTCAGGGTGATCTCCATTACTAGGGACCCCCTGAAACGTTACCAGAAGTCTCTGCAGTGGGCTCCTGTCTTCTACCCAGTGTACAAAAGGCCTGAGGAAAAAAAACTACAAGACAAAACTATGAGAGAAAGAAAGCAGGGTTTCAGGACGATGAATACCAGTCCCACTGAGAAAGGCACTGGCCAGTCCTTTTACTGGTGGTGAAGGTAAACTATGTGTAAAGGCAGGAATATGTGAGAGGATGTGAGTAGTGTGGTTTCTATGGAATTAATGTAAGTAAGCCTTATAAAGGACAAGACAAAGCATTTTTGAATTAGGAACAGAATAGACAAAATATATGGTTGTAGTCAGAACATTATGCTTCTAGTAAGAAGGTTTTAATTGTGGGAATGGAATTTTGGTGCAAGTTACTCTGACCTTGGCACATAGGCTTTGGGCAAACTCACTTCTATAAACAAAACAATTGTGGAGTTATCTCTTTACAGCCTGATTTAGGCATAGTCAATAATCAGTATTATGGTCCACTGCATACATGGCCACATCTTCCACTGACCTCAGATTTTCAAATGTCACTTTTCTCAATGAGGCCTACTGTGACCACCATATTTAATATTGCAGTACACTCCATTCTGCCCCACCCAGCATTTGCTGTTACCCTTACCTTTCTCTATTTTTTCTTCCTTTTCATTATCACTTTCTAATATGTTTCATAATTTACACATTTATTATTATCTGCTGCCATCCTTTAAAACGTAATGTCCTAGTTACTTATTGTTGAGACAAAGTGTGTGACAGCCAAAGTTAAAGGAGGAAAGTTTTATTTAGCTCACAGTATGTAGAGGTTTCAGTCCATAATTGGCTAGTTCCAAAGCAGTGTGGCCTGGCAGAGGGGTGTTTTAGAGGAGAAACAGTTCATGACAGGCAGAAGACAGCAAAAGCATGCAAGCAACTTGCAATAAGCCTCTTTCTGCCCCTTAGATCTAGGCTACCCAACATAATAGTCACACCCTTAATCCTAGTGCCCTAACTTCCAGCACACAAAGCAAGACCCTGCATGCATCAATCCCAGAGTCACACCTTCTAGATCCAGCCACCTCTGAAAATTCCCACATGTGACTGCATGAGGCTTGGGGGGACATCTAGACATAACCATTACATTCCATCCCTGGCTCCCCAAGGACTCATGCATAGACCTTTATGTGAAAGGCATTTAATCCATCTCTTAATTGTTGCCAAATCCTAATAGTTTCGATATTGCTGAAAAGTCCAAGTCCAAAGTCTTCTCTGAGATTTAAGGTAAACTCTTAAGGGCAAGGCCCTATACAGATGAAAAGAAAGTTAAACAACATACAATGGCACAAGATAAACATTATTGTTCCAAAAAGTGCAAATGGGGGATAGAAAGGAACAAGACCAAAGCAAACCTAAAATCCAGCAGGGCAAACGTTAAATTTTGTAGTTCCATATCCAGCATCTGAGGCCATCTGTGGCCAGCTGTGAACTCCAAAGGGCTTGGGTGGCTCTGCCCCAACAACATCGCTAGTGGTTATTAATTCCTATTGCTTCTCTCCTGGGCTGGTTCTGTTCCCTCCTTGTAGTTTTCCAACTCACATTTTTGGCTTCACCCAAACTTCTGAGGTCTCCAACACACCTTCAACTTCACATATAAGACCCATAGCAACAAAGTTCTTTGCTTTGTTCTCTGACACATCTCAAATTTTAAACTAATACTTGGCACACAGCACTAAGTACTCAGTGAGGGTTAGGAGTATAGTTCAGTGGTAGAGCGCTTGCCAACCATACATGGGACCCTGGGTTCAATTCCTAGAATCACAAAAAAATACTAGCTAGAAGAATAAATGAACAGAGCTGGGGTTTTAGCTCATTGGTTCCAGCATCTGCCTTGGAAGTGCAAGGTCCTGAGTTTGATTGCTGGTAACTACGTAACACAATGCCCAGTGTGGTGACTCATACACACCAGCAATCAGTACCACATACCACAATGCTGGGCATGGTGGCTCATGCCTGTAATCCCAGCACACAGGGAGCTGAGGCAGGAGGACTGCTTTGAGTTCAAGGCTAGCCTGAGCTACACAGTGAGCTCAGGGCCAGCCTGAACTACAAAGCGAGACCCTGTGGGATAGGGCTAATCATACTATAGAAGGCTAGAAGGAAAACTCTACAATCACTTCCCTAGCCCCCAACCAGGACAGCAAATCACAAACATTTCTGTCTCCAAGAGGAGTGGCAGAGATTAGTGCAACCCTTAAAGATTCAATAATCAAGTCTATCATATTCCTATTTTTACAAGAGTAGCTCCTATAAACAGACTAGATAGACCAAGGATGTTGATGGTAGACAAATTCAACTAAATCATAGTCTCAGCTGCTGCTGTGGTATCTTTACTAGAACAGATTCGCATGACCTCAACCACATAATATGTGGCCAGTGATCTGGCAAATGTTTCTTTTCTATCGCTATCAGGAAAAGGGGCCAAAACAAGACTATATCACAGACTTACTCCAAGGATATGACCTAAATAGAAATACTCATCAGGACAAAGAAGCCAGAGTAAGGAAGAAATACCTAGAGAAGCTTCAAGAACAGATGAGATCCCTACCCTAGGAAAGGGCCAACCATTGGGATTGGTATATAAATTTCTGACAATCAGTACATAATTAGCTCCATACCTAATTGAGAAAATAAAAACCTTTACCAAAATGAAGCAGCTTCAGATTCCTTCTATGTTGAAATTCTGAGTATTATGAAATATATTTTTAACGGACTGTATTATTACTACCAAATACTCAATGTCACTCCCTAAGAAATGAGTATTCTTCTGCTCATCAAATCAGGAATGGCCATGTGACTTATTTTGGCCAACAAAACAGGTGCAGAATGTGAAATGTGTTATTTTCAGTCAGTCATTTTTTTTTTTTTTGACACAGGGTCTCACTTTGTACTTCAGGATGGTCCTGAGCTCACTATGTAGCCCAGGCAAGCCTTGAACTCAGCAATCCTCCTGTCTCTGCCTCCTGAGTGCTGAGATTACAGGTATGAGCCACCACCTCAGCACTGTGGTATGTGGTATTGATTGCTGGTGGGAGTGAGTCACCACACCCAGCATTGTTGTATGTGGTTACCGGGATCGAACTCAGGACCTTGCACTTGTGAGGCAGGTGCTGGAACCACTGAGCTAAATCTCCAGCCCTCAGTCAGTCATTTTAAGAGTTAGATTGTTTTGGGCTGGAGATTTAGCTCTGTGGTTCCAGTGCCTGCCTCCCAAGTGCAAGGTCCCGGTTCAATCCTGGTAACCACATACAACAATTCAGGGCATGGTGAGTCACGCCCACCAGCAATCAGTACCACACACAACACCAGGTTTGGTAGTTTACGCCTGTAATCCCAGCACTAGGGAGGGAGAGGCAGGAGGATTGCTGAGTTTGAGGATTGCCTGGACTACATAGTGAGCTCAGGGCCAGCCTAAACTACAAACTGAGACTCTGCCTCAAAAAAAAAAAAAAAGTTAGGTTGTCTTCCTGCCTCTGTGATCCTGCTAGCATGTAGTGAGGAGATGGAACATCCATTAGACTACGTCTCTGAGTAGTATTAAAAAATCAATAAAATAGAGAACAAAATTTTACCTTACCTGCAAAAAACAGCAAGCCACACTAGGGCAGGGGCAGGGACAATGTCCTTTCAGTACAAACATCTGAAGAAAGGTGCTTCCAAAGACCTTTTCATTCAGGGGACTACTTGAATAGCTCAACTACCATTACCTGTGCCACTCTGCCAAGCTGACACTACAAAGATAGTTGAAATTTGGGCCAGAGATTTAGCTCAGTGGTTCCGGTGCCTGCCTAGCAAGCACGCAAGAACCCTGGTTCGAACCCGGTAACCACATACAACAATACTGGGCGTGGTGACTCACACCCACCAGCAATCAGTACCACATACCACAATGCTAGGTTTGGTGGCTCATGCCTGTAATCCCAGCACTCAGGAGGCAGATGCAGGAGGACTGCTTTGAGTTTGAGGTTTACCTGGGCTACACAGTGAGCTCAAGGCCAGCCTATACACTACAAAGCGAGACCCTGTCTCAAAAAAAATAAAAAATGGTGAAAGATAGTTGAAACTTGTGGAACGGAAGGAAATCTAGCAAGAGAAACAGTATTTAACCAAATCTTTGAATTACTTTCAATTTCAATAAAACTTTTGTTTTTTTATTTTATTTATTTTTGGTACTGGGGATCAAAGTCGGGCTCTTGTGCTTGCAAGGTAGACACAGTACCACTTGAGCTAAATCCTCGGCCATCACGTTTTTTAAGACAAAGCCTAATGGGGAGATTCATCCATTGGAAAATCAACACTTATGCGCTACGTCTAACATGCAACAAATCCAGGTAATCAGCGCAATGGTGTGGGCCCTATTGCCATGTGTTCCCACATCACTTACTACTTAAGCACCAGCACCTATCATACCTTAGCAAGCCAACTGCCTACAGCACCACAGTCTGTGTCCCAAAGCACTGATCACTGGTTTGTCAAGAGGCCTCTTCTGACCTCAAGTAACTCACCTCCGCTGGAAAAAGGAAAGACAAGCATATACAAAAGAGGAAAAACCAAGGCCTGGGTTTGGGTGGGCGTTCTGGCGACTAGTCTGCGATTGAAACCTAGGGGAGTTGGAAAGGCTGATAAGACAGCAAAAATCGCATTTAGGACCAAGCCTAAACCAGAAGTCGGGACGTCAGAGAAAAAGCCAAATACTCTGGACCCCGCCCCACAAACCCGAGGGGCGGGCCAGACAGAAAGGTAGGCGACTGCCCGCCCCGCTGGCGTCTCTGCGCTCTGGGATCTCGAGAGAGCTGCAGTTCTCGCGATCTTTCCTGCGCCGACCCTCCACGCGGATTTCGCGGCGGACCTGAGAACGGAGGAGGGCCGAAGGGCGGAGACTGTGCGGGAGGGAGAAGCCCCTTGACCGGCCCTACGGAAGCCTGCGAAGGGAGGGTGTTGTGCCTTCCCCGGTTCAGTGTCCAGATGCCCAGCGCCAACGCCAGCCGCAAGAGTCAGGAGAAGCCGCGGGAGATCATGGACGCGGCGGAAGTGGGTGTCCTCCATCCCTGGGCCTGGGAGGGCAGAGCCTGGGCCGGACCGCGCTTTGAGAGAGGGAGTGGGGTGAACAGGGTCCTGCCTCGCGATCTCTCTTCAGGCTTTGGGCCTCCACCGGGCCTGCGGTACTGTGGCCCAGGCAGTGTGGTAGACCAGGTCCAGCCCTCTTTTCTCTCAGGGTTGCCTGGTCTTGAGAACTGTCTCTCGGGTGGGGTGGACGTGAGGCATCTACTGCCCCGGAAGTAGCTACGGCGGGGTCAAATTTACAGCCTTGGTTGGGCACGTCCTGCACGTAATGCACACACCTCCACTCCCACCCGGTTCCCACTCAGACAAAATTTTGATAACCAGTAGTAATTGATCTTTTCTGGGCCCCCGTGTTCTTAATGTTTTGGCAAGTATTCGCAGCATTTCGGAAAGCCATCTGCCAATAAGTTAATGACCATTTTTCATGTTACAGCTTTAAAGAACACATGACATTTTCTCGCTCTGCTCAGTGATCCAGTGAAGTAAATAGTAAAGGTCACAGAGAATGCGTTTGAGATGAAGACTCAGTGATCCTTAAATGCTTTACAGACGCCAAAGTTTGAACCATTCCACAAGTTATGTGTGCTGTAGCCATATTGAGCCTTGCGCCTTTTTCTATTAAAGAATTTTCTGAATTTGTGCTAAGCTATATAATCAATAAGTCATTCCAGAATATTAATTGGGATAAGAGATGCTTAAATATGAATAGTACTAATTAGAAGGGATGGCACTTTTTTTGTCTTCACACATTTTCATCTTTTATGCTGTCTTCAGCCTTCATTGTGAAACCTTTAATCTTAAAAGTGTACTTTTTATACTTGAAAAGAGTTGTTCAGTATCTTAACTGATGTAGCTTATTTTGATATAAACACAAAATTGAGTATTCTCCAGATCCAGAAGAGGATTCAAAATAAGTATCTGTAGAATGACAAGAATTAATACAGATCTTAAGTTAACTTGTAAAAAGTCTAAGGAAATTACTTTCATGTATTCTTGATTAATTGTACAAATTAGCAGTGTACTCATTATTTTATAGCTCAAAGGATTCTAAGAGGTCATTTTAGAAGTAAAATTAAAATAAAAGCCACTTATCTTTTTAGTAAGTATAATTTGTTAGTAGGCTGGACCTACAGTCTACTTCCTGTTCCTAACTTTGTAACAAGAAATTTGATGTAATTATATTGTCATTGTGTAGCCCTTGTAAATCTGTTATTCTCAAGGTAGTTTTTAGAAACAGGAAGTTGGTGAATTTTTTGATGGTGTTTTACAGAAGGAATGTTGCAGTTAGCTTCTGTCCAACGTCTCAGATTTCTAAAAAGTGGATATCTGGTGCTCAGAAAGCTTACCCGGAGCAATGGTTCTTTGAACATCTCTTCCTGAAATAGGAAGTTAATGAAACTGTAGTACTTTATCCTCCTCCCTTCACAGTGGAAATTTATATTCCTGCTCTGAAGTAGTTTGATCTCCTTTTTTTGAAGAAGGTAGTTAAGTTGTGTTGTACATGTGTGTAAATTTTCAGAGGTTGCCATTGTGTGTGATGTATCTATCCAGGATTGATGATCTCCAAAACAAACCAGAAACGAGCTTTTCTTTTTTCTATAAATATATATATAAATGGATGACACATCACTGAATGAAAAATTCCTATATTTAAGAACTGCTGACTGAATTAATGAAATGATCCTGAAAATAAATTCATTTTAGTACCTGGTTGTTTGTGTTTATGTGTTTAAGTGACACGTCATGATACAAGAAACTTTTTTTGTAGGACTATGCTAAAGAGAGATATGGAATATCTTCAATGATACAATCACAAGAAAAACCAGGTTAGTGGTTATATGCTTGTAGAAACTTTTTTTTTTTTCAAATTCCAGGAATCCTCTTCATAAAGTTCTGACTAGGGCTGTCATAAATAAAGGTATAACTCTGAAAAGGTTAAATGACATTCATAACTAAGTTTAGGTCTTAATCTAAAAAAGAAAGAAGATACGTTATTGAATGGCATATTTTAAATGATGAGATTTTTTAAATTCCTGAATGATTAGGTAAGCTTTGACTTGTCTAGGGAATAAGAGAAGACTGATTATTACTGCTGTTCATCACATGCAGTCCTTTTGTATGTTATCATGAAGCTACCTCTATTCACCTTCTCAACTTTCTTTGTTAGCTATTTTTTTGTACATTTATTATTATTGCTTAGGATATATACATTTATGTTTAATGTTCTTTATACTTATTGCCAGTAATATTTATTTGTTAGTACATGTTTGCTATACATAATGATCAAATTAATCATAGGGTATCTGTATCTGTACATAATATATCTTATTTCTTTTTCCCATTTCTCTCCCCTCCCTTCAACCTTTCTTTTTTCCCATTTTACTCACCTCCCTTTGACCCCTCCCCATTTATAGAAGCTTTGTTTCCATTTTTCCTTCCATTCTTTTTTCTTGTGTGTGTGGTACCAGGGATAGACCTTAGGCCCTATGTGCGTCCAAGGTTGGTGTGGTACCTCTTGAGCTAAATCCCCAGCCCTCCATTCTTTTTTTAAAAATGTTTCACTTCCTTCCCTCCCCATCTGCCCCCTCACTAGTTGCCCTTAACATTTGAACATGTTCTTCCTATTTACCAATATTCTCCATTTTGGTCCTTACTTACCCTTTGGATTTCTCAGACAAGAGGAAACAGTGATACAAATTTGTTTTTCTGATTTATTTCACTTAAAATTATGGTCTTGCCGGGTGTGGTGGCTCATGCCTATAATCCCAGCACTTGGGAGGCAGAGGCAGGAGGATAGCTGAGTTCAAGGCTTGCCTGGGCTACATAGTGAGCTCAGAGCCAGCCTGAACTACAAAGCGAGACCCTGTCTCAAAAAAGAAAAAAAAAATTATGGTCTTAAGGGCTGGGGACTTAGCTCAGTAGAGTTTGTGCTCCAGTACCAAAAAAAAAAAAAGAAAGAAAACAAAAGCCCCTACAATATTATGGTCTCAGAATACATCCATTTACCTAAAAATGACGCGTTTATCCTTCTTTATGGCAGAATAGCACTCAATTTTTTAATTGATTTTCTTTCTCTGTTCTTCTGTTGATGAGCATATGGGTGTTAGTGAGATTTATAGATCATGCTGCTATAAAAAAGGATATGCAGCCAGGTGTGGTGCCGCATGCTTGTAATCTCAGCACTTGGGGCAGAGGCAGGAGGATTGCCTGGGCTACATAGTGAGCTCAGGGCCAGCCTGAACTACAAAGTGAGACCCTGTGCCAAAAAAAAAGATACCTGTGAATCACTGTGCTATGTTGCTTTTAACTCTTTGGGGAAGAAGTATAGATGGGAAACAGCTGGGTCATGTGGAACCTGTAGTTTCAGTTTTTCAAGGAATCTCCATACTGATTTCTATAGTGGTTGCACCAATTTACACTCCCACCAACAATGGTGAAGGGCTCCTTTTTCCCCCACAGCCTTACCAGGATTGTTATTAGTTGATTTCTTAATGAAAACCATTCTTTCTGGAATGAGATGGAATCTCAGTATTGTTTCAATTTTCATTTCTTGAATGGCCAGTGTTGTTGAACATTTTTTCATATATTTATTTGCTGTTTGTCTTCTGAGAAGTGTCTATTCATTTCAGATGCCCATTTTTGGTTTGGGTCTTTAAATTTGAGAGGTCTAATTGTTTAAAGTTCTTTATATATTGTAGGTATTAATCCTTTACCTGAGGAGTAGCTAGTAAAATTTTTTCCCCATTTGTGGGTTTTTCTCTCCATTCTCTTGGTAGTTTTTTGGCTGTACAAAAGGTTTTTAATTTGATGTAATCCTAAATGTTGATTCTTTGTAATATCTCCTCTGTGATTGGGGTTTTGTTCATAAGCCTACACGTATGTCTTCAAGAGTTTTACCTGTTCTATCTTCTAGCAGATTGTTATGTTTTTATATTTAGATCTGTAATACTTTTTTTATTTTAGTTTAGTGCATTTTAAAAGATACGGGTCTAGGCTTAATCGTCAGCATGTGGAAAGTCAGTTTTCCCAACACCATTTATTGATGAGGTGATCTTTCTTCTAGTGAAAGTGTTTGGCTCCTTGTCAGAAATAAGGTAGCTGGGCCGGAGGGTTAGCTCAGTGGTTCCAGCACCTGCCTCGCAAGCACAAGGACCTGAGTTCGATCCCTGATAACCACATATAATGCTGGGCGTGGAGACACGCCCACCAACAATCAACACCGCATACCACAATGCCGGACGTGGTGGCTCACGCCTGTAATCCCAGCACTCGGGAGGTAGAGACAGGAGGATTGCTGAGTTTACGGCGGCTTGCCTGGGCACCATAGTGAGCTCAGGGCCAGCCTGAACTACAAAACGAGACCCTATCTCCAAAAAGAAAAAAAATAAATAAGGTAGCTGAGGGGCGGAGATTTAGCTCAGTGGTTCTGGTTTCTGCCTTGCAAGTACAAGGTTCTGAGTTTGATCTCTGATAACCACAAACCACAATGCCAGAGGTAGTTGCTCATGCCTATAATCCCAGCACTTGGGAGGCAGAGACAGGAGGATTGCTGTGAGTTTGAGGCCTGCCTGGGCTACATAGTGAGTTCAGGGCCAACCTAAACTACAAAGTGAGATACGGTCTCCAGTGAGTGAATGAATGCGTGAATGAAGGAATGAATGAATGAAATAAGGTAGCTGAGGGCTGGGGATTTAGCTCAGTGGTTCTGGTATCTGCCCAGCAAGCACAAGGTCCTGAGTTCGATCCCTGGTAAGTACACACCACATTCATCCCTACCAGCAATCAGTACCACACACCACAATGCTGGATGTGATAGGTCATGCCTGTAATCCTAGCCCTCAGGAGGCAGAGGCAGGAGGATTGCTGTGAGTTCAAGGCCAACCTGGGCTACATAATGAACTCAGGCCCAGTTTAAACAACAAAGTGAGACCCTGTCTAAAAAAAAAAAGAAGAAAGAAAAATAAGGTAGCTGGATGACCTTGAAGTTGTTTCTGTATCTTCTGTTTGTTCTGTTGATCCTCAGCTCTATTCTTTTCGCCAGTACCATACTGTTTTTATCATAGTAGCTTTATAGTATGACTTCAAATTGGGCATTGTGATGCCCCCTGCCTTGCCCTTGTTGCCCAGATTTTCTTTGCTTATCAGATCTAGATCTGGTTCCCTATGAATTTCAGGATTGTTTTCTCTAGTTCTTTTGGAGACAGGGTCTTACTTTGTAGTTCAGGCTGGCCCTGAGCTTACTAGTAGCCCAGGCAGGCCTCAAACTCAGCAATCTTCTTGCCTCTGCCTACCGAGTGCTGGGATTACAGGCGTGAGCCACCACGAATGTAGAGTGTGGCACTGATTGCTGGTGGTCGTGAGTTACCACACCTGGTATTGTATGTGGTTACCAGAGATGGAATCAGAGACCTTGCGCTTGCTAGGCAGGCACCTGAACGATTGAGCTAATCTCTGGCCTTGTTTTCTCTAGTTCTGTGAGATATGCTATTGATATTTTGATTGGAGTTGTATTAAATCTGTGTAACATTTTGAATGTATGGTCATTTTCAGTATGTTGGTTCTGCCTTTCCAAGACCAAGGCATATCTTCCCATTTTTAAATATCCTCTTATATTTCCTTTTTCAGAGTACTATAGTTTTCACTGTAAAGGTCTCTTACTTCATAGATTTTTTAAGTATTTAATTTTTCTTGATGTCATTTGAAAGATATTAGCTAATTCCTCTCTATGAGTTTGTTATTCGTGTACAGTAATGCTATTGATTTTTGAGTGTTGACTTTGTATCTTACTACATGACTAAATTTGGTTATTAAATCTAGGAGTCTTGCTAGAATTTTTGGAGTCTTCTATATAGAGTATCATGTCATCTGCAAATAAGATTATTTAACTTCTTTCCTATCCCTTTTATTGCTTTCTCTTATCTTATTGCTCTGGCTAATGTTTCTAGATATGTATTGAACAGGAATGGTGATAGCAGACATACCTTGTCCTGATTTTAGAGTGAAAATTTTCAGTTTTCAATGATTTAGTATGATGCTGGCTGTTGGTTTGTCATAGACAGCTTTTATTAGATTGAGATGAAGACCATATATTCCAATTTTCTGTAGTGTTTTTTATCATGAATGACTTTGTTAAATGCTTTTTGTGTGTCTGGCAAGATGGTCATGTGGTTTTGGTCTGTTCTATTGATGTGGTGTATTACATTTATTGATTTGTGTATGTTGAACCATCCCTGCATCCTTGGAATGAATCCTACTTGATCATGGTAAATAATCTTTCTGATGATTTACTGCATTCTATTTTGGGCTATTATTTATTAAATTCCTGTTCTGCTTGACTCTTTCCTAACATTCTTTTTCTCATTTAATCCTTATGAAATCCTTAAAAATTCTAACAAACCAGAGTTGGAAAATGAGAAACTTGCCTCACACTGCCAGGAATCCTCCAGACCTGGGATTAGAACCCAGGTTATCTGACCCAAGAGCCCATTGACCTTCTGTCCTCTCTAGCTCCTTTGGCAGTGCTATAATTTGCATTTTAACACCTCTGCAAAATTCTTAATACTTTGCTCAAAAAGGTTTCCTTTCTGACCTACTTCTCCAAACTCCTCTACTGCAATACGAGTTTACCTGATTATAGAGTGCTAGATTCTCCTAGATATGATTTCTAGATATTTTCTCTCCTGAGCAAAAAACAGGTCCAAATGAACACACATGATAATGAAGTTTTACATTTATTAAAAGTAGGAAACACAGCCTCCATAGATAAGAGTTTGGGTCAAATGAAAGTAAGTATACTGTATGGGATAGAGTGGGCTACCATGAGAGGACATGATAGTAAGAGCTCAAGGACAACTGTCCTCTTTTCATGTCTCCTACACTGGCACCCTGTCTGG
>PVIC010020470.1:12246-29599 GCA_004025085.1 Thryonomys swinderianus
TTATGATGCTGCTGACTTTTCTCTTTCACTGTTTTACTTGAGTTTACTCAGTAAACTTGGAAGTTGTCTTGGCTCATAAAATGTCGACAGGATTTTGCAGAAATCCTTTTATGATGCCTTGTGGCTTTGAAACTCCTCTTTCATTCTCTTTGCTTTTGGTCATGAAAAGCTTGATAAAACTGTGTACTGAAGGTGATAGAGAAGAAAGTACTATCAAAGATTGAGAATTACTTAAGTTTTTAGGCTGTCAGAAAAAAAATCTGTAAATTCTGAATTTTAAAACTGCTTTACTTTTTATTGTAGATCGAGTTTTGGCTTTGGTTAAAGACTTGACAGTACAAAAAGCTGATGAAGTTGTTTGGGTGCGTGCAAGAGTTCATACAAGCAGAGCTAAAGGTAAGATTGAATTAATGATTACAGGCCTTTGATATGATAAGAGCACAGGGTTATTTTATTTTGCAAATTGTTTGTAGACCAAAGTAAGTCTATAAAATGAAAACAAAAACATGTAACTTTTCTTTTAAGTCACTGTAAAGTATTATTCCATAGTTAATCATTTTTAGGTTCCTATAAGACATCCTTAAAAATAATTTGACCCTAAAAAAATAAAAATAAAAAATAATTTGACCCTAAGATTTTGATGAAATCTAAGATTTAAGGATACTTTTTAGCATTTCTGAAATGTTTAGTTAGTGAAGAATATATTTGAAAAGCTCCTTGTTTGCTAATACTTTTTTATTTGTAATTGTTTAGATGAGAGGTGCAAGAAAAATAAGTCTGAGTCTGGACTATTCCAACACGGTAGCCAGTGGCCACGTGTAGCTATTTAAATCGAATCCAGGAATTCAGTCACCCTACCTCTGCTTTCAGTGCTTAATAACCACATGTGGTTAGCTCCTGGCTTCCCTTTTGAACAGACAGCACAAGTACAGAACATTTTCATCATTGTAAAAAGTTCTTTGGGGCTAGGCTGAGTTTAGCATTAACAGCAGCAGAAACATTAGCATGGCTTAAACAAATGACAAGATCTTCTTATGCACTGTCTAAAAATATTAGTGATACTTATATTGGTTTGTAGTTATATATTTTTGCATACTTTTGCCATTTGGTCATCCCTACGGATAAATGAAGGCAGAAGAAACATTGTTTGTTTGTTTGTTTTTTCTGGTACAGGGAGTCAAACTCAGAACCTTGTACTTGCCAGGCAGGAGTGGTGCCACTGAACTACATCCCTGGCCCAAAACATTGCTTTTATGTGTAAGGAGCCTGAGGTTCAGAATGATGAAGCCACTTGCCCAAAGTCTCATACTAATTGATGGTATATGAACAAAATCTTGAAGTTTTGTAAAACACTTCATCTTTGAGTCCTTTCTTCTTTACCACTATACATAATGCATCCCATTTACACCATTTTTTTTTTTTTCCTGAGACAGGAACTCACTATGTAGTTTAGCCTGGCCTTGAACTCAATCCTCCTACCTCTATCATCCAAGTGCTGGGATTACAGGCCTGTACCACCATACCCAGCTACACCATTTCTTGATTGTTTTAAAATACTTTAATTATAGCATTAATATATGTCCATTGTTTTGTTTAAATTTAAAACAATTTTTATTTTCAAAAAATTTTAAAACTATTTATTTGTAGTACATACTGATACATTCCTTTTGGGGAGTTAGTACATGTACGTAACATGTCTTTTTTTGGGTTTTGTTCTATTTTGTTTCTGAGACAGGATCTCACTTTGTAGTGCAGGCTACCCTCAAACTCAGCAATCCTCCTATGTCTGCCTCCTGAGTGCAGGGTTTACAGGTATGAGCAGCATTGTGGTATGTGGTACTGATTGCTGGTGGGCATAAGTCATCACTCCCGGTATTGTATGTGGTTACCTGGGATCGAACTCAGGAATTTGCGTTTGCTAGGCAGGTGCTGGAACCACTAAGCTAAATCCCTGGGGCCCATACATCTTTTTTTTTAACCCCCTTCCTTCCTCCATCTCTTGGTCCCCTTCTCATATGGAAAAGATCTTTTATTTTACTCTATATTTTTATTTTTGGTTTTCCTGTAAGAGAAATCATGCGGAGCCAGGGATGTAACTCAGTAGCGCCACGCTGGCTTGCCAAGTGCAAGGTCATGAGTTTGATCCCTGGTTGGAGCAGAGGGACCCACAGTGCCTCCATTTTATCTTTCTTTAGCAGAGTACTACCCCACTGTGTACAAATAGCACATTTTCTTTATCAATGTATCTGTTGATGAAAGTAGGCTGTTTGCAGGATTATGCTATTGAGAAGTGTGCTGCTATAAACATGGGCATGCATGAGTCACTGTGTAAACATGGGCATGCATGAGTCACTGTAATATGATTCAGGAAGATAACTAGAAGAGGGGAATAGCTGGGTCAAGTTAATTTCTCATTTTAGTTTTTTCCGTAGTGGTTATACTAGTTTACATTTCCATAGTGGTTTTACTAGTTTGCATGTCTACCAACAACCCAGAAGGGTTCCTATTTCCCCCTCCAGCCTCAGCAACATTTGTTGTTACTTGATTTCTGGATGATAGTCTTTGTTTCAAGAGTGAGATAGAATCTCAGTATTGTTTTAATTTAGTTTTCTTTTTTTCCCTCCTTTTTCATTTCTGATCTGGGAATCAAACTTGGAACCTTGTAGTTGCCAGGTAGTGAGTTCTTTTTATAATCTAGGCCAGGTATGGTGAACTTTTTAGAGCTTTCAGTGATACAAATAGCCCACTGGAACAAATGTGTTGTATGTTTATCAACCCTGGTCTAGATCTTTGTCCTCTGCTTGAGGAACAGCTGACAAAAATGTTTCCCCATTTTTAGGTTGTCTGTTCTGTGTTTTGCTCTGGACTATAGAAAGAACTCCCAAAAATTATCTCTCTCATGATAAAAGACCCTATCAAAAACTGAGCAACTGAAACAAACAGGTAACTGCTCAGAAAAGAAATGTAAATGGCCAATAAATACATGGAAAAAATGTAAATTGGCTATGGATGTAGCAGAGTGGTGCTGCACCAGCCTAGCAGCTTTCCATTTTCTGAGATCATCTGACATTTTTCAGAGTACTGTAGTTTTCATTTTCATTTATTTGGTTAGGTTAATTCCTAATGTTTAATTATTATTGATGCTATTGTTAGAGATACTATTTATCTGATTTCTTTTTTGGTGAGTTTATTATTGGTATACAGGAAAATTATTACTTTTTTTTTTTTTTTTGAGACAGGCTCTCATTTTGTAGTTCAGGCTGGCTCTGAGTTTACTATGTGGCCCAGGCAAGCCTGGAACTCAGCAATGCCCCTGCCTCTGCCTCCCGAGTACTGGGATTACAGGTGTGAGCCACAATACCGGCTTTGTGGTATGTGGTACTGATTATTGGTAGGAGTGAGTCACCACACCAAGTATTGTTGTATGTGGTTACTGTGGATCAAAGCAGTGACCTTGTGCTTGCTAGGCAGGTGCCAGAACCACTGAGCTAAATCTCTGGCCTTAAAATTATGATTTTTATGTGACTTTGCACCCTCCTATGCTACTAAATTTGGTTTTAATTTTAGGAGTCTTTTGGTGGAATTTTTTGGATCTTCTATGTTGATGTCTTCCTTCTTATCATGTTTGTTATTTTTTTTTTCTTGACTGATAGTCCTGGCTAATGTTTCAAGAACTATATTGAACCAGAGTGGTGATAATGGACATCCTTGTCTTGTTTCTGATTTTAGAGGGAAAGCTTCTGCCCATTTAATGTGTTCCTATAGCTTTGAACCACTCACTGGTGGTAAACATAAGACTGTCCTGGTGACTACTGATAGTACAAATGGATCTAATCACCCTTATCAGTCTTTTTACTAATTACTTTAATAAAAATACATAAATGGACCAAATCTACTTAGTTGCTTGAATTTGAGTAATTATTGCCCAAATATAAGTATTTATTACCATCTATACCAATTTTAAGAGTTATTATGATAATCAACAAATTTATTTCTTGAAATTTAAAAAAAATTACTTATATTTGTGAATTTCTTTAAAACATTTTGTACAGGCCAGGGATTTAGCCCAGTGGTTCCAGCATCTGCATGCCAAGCAATAGGTCCTGAATTTGTTCCCTGGTACCACATACCACAATGTTGGGCATTGTAGCTCACATCTATAATACTAGCACTCAGGAGACAGAGGCAGAGGCAGGAGGATTGTCAAGAGTTTGAGGCTTGCCTGGATTACATAGTGAGTTCAGAACCCATCTGAACTACAAAACAAGACCCTGTCTCAAAAAAGAAATTTTTTTTTATATAAAGGCAACAAATTTGTGTAGAGTGCAGAAAACATCATAAGTATTTGACTTTCTTTGTGGTCACAGCAGCCTACTTTTTTTTTTTTTTTTTTTGAGACAGGGTCTTGATTGATAGTTCAGGCTGGCCCGGGCATTTGCTTGATACTGGCAATCTGAAAAGCCACTAATGACAAAACAACAGCCAACATATTAGTATGTTCACAACAGGATGGTAATTTGTTATGTCTTGTCCAGTGTCTCATTTGAATTTGACTGTTTTGCTGGCTTGACTCCACATGGTTACCTTAAAAATGTAAGCTGCACCAAGAAACATATGAAGAAATGTTCAATATCACTGGTCATTTGAGAGATGCAGATGAAAACAACACTAAGATTTCATATCACTCCACAAAGAATGGCTGCTATTGAAAAATCAATAGCAATAAATGCTGGCGAGGCTGCGGGGAGAAAGGAACTCTTCTCCACTGTTGGTATAGACTTGTACAACGATTGTGGAGATCAGTGTGGAGATTCCTCAGAAAACTAGGATTAGAGTTCCCATTTGACCCTGCTATTTCTCTGCGAGGAATATGCTCAAAGGAATTAAAAGATTCATATTGTAAAAACATATGTACACCCATGTTCATAGTAACACAGTTTATGATAGACCAGTCTTGGAAACAACCCAGATGCCCATCAACTGGAGACTGGATAAAGAAGATGTTTTTTGGGCTGGAGGGTTAGCTCAGTGGTTCTGGCGCCTGCCTCACAAGCGCAAGGTCCTGAGTTCGATCCCCGGTAACCACATACAATGCTGGGTGTGGAGACTCACGCCTACCAGCAATCAATATCACTATACCACATACCACAGTGCCAGGAGTGGTGGTTCATGCCTGTAATCCCAGCATTCAAGAGGCAGAAACAGGAGGATTGCTGAGTTTCAGGCTTGCCTGGACTACATAGTGAGCTCAGAGCCAGCCTGAACTACAAAGCGAGACCCTGTCTCAAAAAAAAAAAAAAAGAAAAAAATGATACAGTGCCGGGTATGGTGGCTCACGCCTGTAATCCCAGCACTCGGGAGACAGAGACAGGAGGATTGCTGAGTTCGAAGCTTGCCTCAGCTACATAGTGAGCTCAGAGCCAGCCTGAATTACAAAGTGAGACCCTGTCTCAAAAAAAAAGATGTTTTTAAAATAAAATGGAGTATTACTTTACCATGAAGAATGACAAGTTTCATTCATTTATGTGCAAATGGATACACCTTGAGGACACATTAATAAGTGAAATAAATAGATCCCAGATATGTAAATACCATATCTTTTCTCTGGTATGAGAATCTGTAGTTGTAAATGAATTCTAGAATGTATGATAGATTTTGTAAAATAGGAAATATTCAAAGGGAATGTGGTGGGGGAACGTAATGAGGGGAAAGAATAAATATGATTTGGAAAGAAAAAGAAATAGCATGTATATAAGGGGTGGGGAGTTGTTTGTGGGTAGGGATATGGGTAAAAATGAGAATGAACTTCTGTCATATACTGGTATAAATTCCCCAGTGTTGAGTGTGATTGTGAGCTGTATATAAAATGTACCAATAAAGAATTCAGTGTAAAAAAAAAAAATGTAGGCTTGGGGCCAGAGATTTAGCTCAGTGGTTCCAGTGCCTGCGTAGCAAGCTCAGGGTCCCTGGTCTGATCCCCAGTAATCACATGCAACAATACCAGTCCTGGTGATTCATACCCACCAGCAATCAGTACCACCTACCACAGTGCCAGGTGTGGTAGCTCATGCCTATAATCCCAGCACTCAGGAGGCAGAGCCAGGAGGATTGGTATGAATTCGAGGTTTGCCTGGGCTACATAGTGAGCTCAGGGCCAATCCGAACTATAAAGTGAGACCCTGTCTCAAAACGAGAAAAAAAAATTTTTTTTCAATAGTTAGGAACTTAACAGTTATAGTCTAAAAAGAATGAATTCACTCATTTAGAGCAGTGGGTTTTTTTTCTTTTTAGAAACTGTCCTCTATTTGAGGGCTGCAAGAAGAAAGATGAATAATATTTAACAGTTCACTTAATCTTTCCACTGAAGTTCTTGTATTTAATACAACTTTTTACTAAACCAAGAATTATATATTCATTTCTAAAAATAAAATAATAAATTAATGTGGTATAAATTCCAGTAGTACAAGGGCCAGGGATATATAGGTCAGTGTCATCGCACTTGCCTGGCAAGCACAAGGTCCTGAGTTTGATTCCAAGTACCAGAAAAAAAAATTCCAGTAGTACAGAAAGTTATGAAATAGAAGTCTCATAGCCTTCTTTATCTCACCAAAATGTCCCCCCAAAATAATCACTACTGTTTTCTTATATATTCTTCCAGAAAGGAAATAGACATTTTTAAGCATGAGCACATCCTTTTTTTTTAAGTTTGTAATAAAAATATGTGCACTACTCCTAGCGTGTGTGATAGTGGCTGATAAAACAGTGAACTAAGCAAACATACAGCACAGTATGTCTCTAACTACAACCAAAGAAAGAACAGTTCTGTTAGTGTAACATATGGCAAGAACTTGGTTTCAGAAGTATTTGATAGAGCTAGTTTAAGTGGACAGTTCTATTTAACAGGTATCCTGCACTGATTTTTTTGTTTTGTTTTGAGTCTTAAAAACACTTTTTTTTTTTTTTTTTTTTTTCCTTTTTTTTGGAGACAGGGTCTTGCTTTGTAGTTCAGGCTGGCCCTGAGCTCACTATGGTGCCCAGGCAAGCTTCAAACTCAGCAATCCTCCTGTCTCTGCCTCCCGAGTGCTGGGATTACAGGCGTGAGCCACCACGCCCAGCACTGAGGTATGTGGTATTGATTGCTGGTGGGCGTGAGTCTCCACGCCCAACATTGTATATGGTTACCGGGGATTGAACTCAGGACCTTGTGCTTGTGAGGCAGGTGCCAGAACCACTGAGCTAACCCTCCGGCCTTAAAAACACTCTTAAGTGGACCAGTGAAGTTCTAATATTTCCAAGTACTTTAACACTGATGCTTGGATACCATAATATTGGAGTCACATGTAGTTCTTCTGTACTAATGAACACTATGTAAATGTAATGTGAGTGACAGTAGAATTTCCATTCCTTTAGATGTTTCCATATTTAATTCCCTTAACATACATTCTAAAAAATGTATTTATTGAATCAAGAGAATATTTCTAAGCCTTTTAATGCCCATTGTTAGAGCTCTGCAGAAACATTCTTCAAGTTTGCTTTTCAATCAGTAAGTTGGATTTATTTATTTATATTAAAAAAAATTTTTTTGAGACAGGATCTCGCTTTGTAGTTCAGGCTGGCCCTGAGCTCACTATGTAGTTCAGGCTGGCCTCAAACTCACAGTAATCCTCCTGTCTCTGCCTTCTGACTGCTGGGATTACAGGTGTGAGCCACCATGCCTGACAATGGTATGTGGGTACTAGGGATCAAATTCAGGACTTTGTGCTTGCCAGGCAGATGCTGGGACCACTGAGCTAAATCCCCGGCCCACATTTATTTTTTGAAATCCTTGCTCATTTGAGAGGTAAACAGTGTAATCACTGTTTGCTTCTACTTAAGTTATTTTCTTTACCAGTAATAGTTTATTGCTTATATTGCCATCATTCTCTACTTTTCTTTCAAAATATATGTTCTAATCTATTGCGCATTTATTTATGGGAATCTTTTTTTTTTTGAGACAAGGTCTCGCTTTGTAGTTCAGGCTGGCCCTGAGCTCACTATGTAGCCCAGGCAAGCCGCTGCGAACTCAGCAATCCTCCTGTCTCTGCCTCCCGAGTGCTGGGATGACAGGTGTGAGCCACCATGCCCGGCACTGTGGTATGTGGTATTGATTGCTGGTGGGCGTGAGTCACCATATCTAGCGTTCTATGTGGTTACCGGGATCGAACTCAGGACCTTGCACTTGAGAGGCAGGCACGGGAACCACTGAGCTAAATCTCCGGCACTATTTATGGGAATCTTAATGTTCTTATCTCATAAATCTCCAGAATTTTGTCATTAAATGTATTAACTTATGTAGATTATATCATTCAGCAAATCTAAGTACTTTTTTTTTGTATATAAATTTCTGTGATTTTTAGATATAGAAAGTTTTCTTCTATAGTTTAACATTCAGTTCCTTTTTTTTTTTGAGACAGGGTCTCACTTTGTAGTTCAGGCTGGCTCTGAGCTCACTATGTAGCCCAGGCAAGCTTTGAACTCAGCAATCCTCCTGGCTCTGCCTCCTGAGTGCTGGGATTATAGGCGTGAGCCACCACGCCCGGCTTCAGTTCCTTTTTTTGACAGTTCCCTTTTTTTTACTGTTTTAGGGCAGAGTGAAGTGGGGCTTTGCAGCCAATTTTAGGACACTTCTTACACAAAATAGAGACTATATAAATGGTTTTATCATTTTTTTCATGTTATAATCTCTTTGGACTTTTTAGCAAATATCTATCTTTGTATTCTTGGCATCCAGCATAGTCTTTGTACATAAACAACCAACTACAAAAAAGGAAGGATAGTCACTCCCCAAATAAGTACCCATTAGTAATGGTGTTGTTAATTATAACAGATATTAGTTAATAGTTAATATTAATGGGTCTGTCCCTCAACTTTAAACATCTATATAATCCTCATGACTGTAAAAGAAACCTTAAGAACAACCTGTGAATAGTGTGCTATTATTTTCTTCATCTTACAGTTGAAGAGTTGTTACAGAAAATTTAATGATTTTCTCACAGGCCGTTTGATTTCAAAGTCCTTACTGTTTACCAAACCATTAAACTAAATGTTAATCCCATCTGCTAACTCACATTTTCCTGTAAATCTCAGGGTCTGTGTACAACACTGAAGATGATTATTGGTTTCATCACCAGATAGATTTGTAATAGTTTTAGGTCTGGGTTGCCTCTATTTTAGGCCACTAAAATACTCTGAATAAATCCTGGCTTTGCCTAGCCTCATTATGTATATTTCTTCCATTTCTCTCTAGCTTGATATTGTAAAGAGGATTGTATCTGGTTGTGGATTCAATAGTAGTTCTTAAGATAATGTAATTTTGATCCACCTGCAAATTCCTCTGTGCAAGTTTGAACAATCCAGTGTCTTAAATCCTTCTGAGTTTGTTTATACAACTTTTATTTTTTAAAATTTTATTTTGGAACTGGATCATACTCCAGAGAAAAAGCGAAAATCATTGTCTTTTTTTTTTTTTTGAGACAGGGTCTTGCTTTGCATTTCGGGCTGGCTCTGAGCTCACTATGTAGCCTAGGCAAGCTTCGAACTCAGCAATCCTGTCTCTGCCTCCCGAGTGCTGGGATGACAGGCGTGAGCCACCACACCCAGCACTGTGGTATGTGGTATTGATTGCTGGTGGGCTTGAGTTTCCACGCCCAGCATTGTATGTGGTTACCAGGGAACGAACTCAGGACCTTGTGCTTGAGAGGCAGGCGCTGGAACCACTGAGCTAATCCTCTGGCCCATCATTGTCTTTTTTAATAATGAAAACCTATCAATCATTTATGAATCCAGAGTCAGTGTTGACACTGTAGCCTGTTTTTTTTTTACATTCATAATCACTTTGATTTGCATTGCAAAATACCGTGTGTTGAAAATAATAAGCTGGCTTGCATTTGTGCTTCTTTTGCAAGGTTAATTCTTAATGTAAAAGATAATTCTCAATTTAACAGTCATAATCTTTTGATGTTTTACAAGGCAGTCAAATGAGAGAAGCGGTCTTGAAGAGACTTAACTCATTTTCATGAGGAAGTCATTTTCTAGAAGTTGATCAGAGACTTTAGAAAGAGTATGCTTTAGAGGAAAAGGAATATATCACAAGGATACATAATGATTGAAATCTATTACAAGTAATATTTTTCAGGTTAAGAATACTTAATGACAAGGCCAGAGGGTTAGCTCAGTGGTTCCGGCGCCTGCCTCGCAAGCGCAAGGTCCTGAGTTCGATCCCCGGTAACCACATATAATGCTGGGCGTGGAGACACGCCCACCAACAGTCAACACTGCATACCACAGTGCTGGACGTGGTGGCTCACGCCTATCATCCCAGCACTCAGGAGGCAGAGACAGGAGGATTGCTGAGTTCGCGGCGGCTTGCCTGGGCACCATAGTGAGCTCAGGGCCAGCCTGACTACAAAGCGAGACCCTGCCTCAAAAAGCAAAAAAAAAAAAAAAAAAATACTTAATGACAGTTCTATGAAAGGAAGGGCAATCAAGATGCCTGAGATATGTAAAAATAAAACCGGTTATGAGTTTTAAAGAGAATGAGCTTTCATAGACGATAGTAAGTTACTTGGAGTTTAAAAAATATGAGACTATTACAGAAGATAAAGGAGTGGGAAGATGAGGAAAATAAAAGATGAAAAGAACTACTAGCATGTCAGTCTAAATAGATTACTTTAAAACATACTTTGCTAGGAATACAGGTGGACCACCCTCATAAAATGCTTGTGGCCTTGTTATTAAGTACTTTATTAGCACTTTTTTTTTTTTTTTGAGACAGGGTCTCGCTTTGTAGTTCAGGCTGGCCCTGAGCTCACTATATAGCCCAGGCAAGCCTCGAACTCAGCAATCCTCCTGTCTCTGCCTCCCGAGTGCTGGTATTACAGGTGTGAGCCACCACGCTGGGCACCATGGTATGTGGTATTGATTGCTGGTAGGCATGAGTCACCACGCCCAGCATTGTATGTGGTTACAGGGGATTGAACTCAGGTCCTTGCGCTTGCAAGGCAGGTGCTGGAACCACTGAGCCTCCAGCCCTTTATTAGCACTTTGTGTAGCATCATTCAAGCTTCATGGTCATCTGAGCAGTGCCTTCACCATTGAATGAACAAATGAATGAAAGTTGAAGGTAGTCTGAAATTACTTGAAATTTGTGATTTGCTTGTGTTCTCATGAAGAGCATGTTAAAAAGCATTTTTTATAACTCATGTTAAGAACTTGGGTTTCTTCAGCTGTGGAACCCTGACATACAATTATATGTGCATTCCTGATGAGTGTAGTCAATTTTGGCCTGGTTTTAAAGTGGAGAAGTATTTTTCTTCGTTGTAAAACCTGAAGTAGTATGTCCTTAACACACTTGTGTTCTTTCTGTCTTTTTCAGGGAAGCAGTGTTTCTTAGTCCTACGTCAGCAGCAGTTTAATGTCCAGGCTCTTGTTGCAGTGGGAGACCATGCAAGCAAGCAGATGGTTAAGTTTGCTGCCAAGTAAGTAAGCAATTATATCCTGTTGTCAGAATAAACAATGGTGGGAACCAAGACTCCCAAGGGTTTGGACCATTTTCATACATTAACATCAATGCTTCGTTTGTTTAAAAATGTAGTTATTTAAATTGTCAGTTCAGTGTTGCTGAATACATTAAACTTACAAAAGAGAAAATATGGAGCACAGGCTTGAAATTCATTTGGAACTGCTGAAGCAGCACTCTTTACAGACAAGTCACATTTACTTTCAAGTAGAGTAACAAAAAGCCTGGCAGCCTCAACATAGCAGAGCAACTTTATTTTGTTTGTTGAGCTTCATTTCCTCTCTCCCTCCCCCAGTTTGAGATTTGTATGTTGAGCAACAGGTTTTTTAACTGAATATTAAAAGTATGTGAAAGAATGTAGTTTTGCAAATAATTTGCTCTGAAGAAAGTAAAACGTCAGTTACAGCATGTTACAACTTTTAACATTGACACCAGAAAAGGTAAAACTTGCTTTGTCCCAGCTCTAAAGGCCTTACAGTCTTGCTCACAGTTCTTGCAGAAACATATTGCTTTGTTCAGCCTGAAAGAGGCAAGATATAGATAAAGAAGGTAGTTGTGCATTGCATACTATGGCTTTAAGGAAATGAGAATAGTGCACTTGGTGACATGGCTTGCTTGTTTTTCTCATTGGAATTTTATTCCCACAACAATGATCAAAGAAGGCATGGGAAATGGATTTCTTTACATGTTTTTTAAGACTAAATACTGTATTTTTCTATTGAGTTTTTTAGAAATCTGTTCTTCAGATGTATGCTTTCAAAGATGGGTTTTTATAGATGAAGTTGTGAATTCTTTTATTCAAAGAAACTACAGAATGCTACAGTTTAAATCACCTAATATCTGTTTGGGCACTTCCTGGTTTTGGTTTAGAGATTTATCTAATTAAGTTTTATTATTTCATAATAGTACCTTGAAGTCATGGTAAAAACTTTCAATACAGGGCTGGGCATTTAGCTCAAGTGGTACCACACCAACCTTGGATGCACAAGGGCCCGAGTTCGATCCCTGGTACCGAAATTAAAAAAAAAAAAAAAACAACTTTCAGTACTAGTTTGATCCCCAGCACTGCAAAAAAAAAACCAAACCTTCAGGACTATGAATTCTATCAGCTCATTGATGAATTCAGTATTTTTTGGCACTACTAGTATGATAGTCCATACTTCCATTTCTCCTAGCCCTGTAGCCCAGAAATACCTGCTTTCATGTCTTTTGCCTGTACCTTCTGGTAGTTAGGTTAGTGAGATTCTGGCTCAAAAAAAAAAAAGCTCAAAAAAAAAAAAAGACATAAATTGAGCTTGGTATCTAGAAATAAACTTTACACAGAGAACTATCTACAGAAACTAACTGTGAACTTATTTATGAAAAGAAAAAAAGGAAAATGGAACTGTAATTCTGTGGTAGAACACTTGCCTTTGTGGGCCCTAAATTCTATTCTAACACTGCTACCCAAATTAAAAAAAAAAAACCCACAGGTATGTGTGTGAAATTATATTTAATATGCCAAAAAATATTTAGAAAAAATCAACCCCAAACAAATAGTCTCAGACTGGGGATTTAGCTCAGTGGTTCCAGTGCCTGCCTCACAAGCACAGGTCCTGAGTTCAATCCTGGTATAAAATAACAACCACAACAACAACAATAATAATAATCTTTAGGGCCAGGGATTTAGCTCAGTGGTTCTGGTATCTGCCTGACAAATGTAAGGTCCCAAGTTTTATTCCCAGTAACTATGTACCATAATGCTGGGCATGGTGACTCATGCCCACCAGCAATCAGCACCACACACCACAATACCAGGTATGGTGGTTCATGCCTGTAATTGCAGCACTCAAGAGGCAGAGGCAGGAGGATTGCTGTGAGTTCAAGGTTTGCCTGGGCACCATAGTGAGCCCAGGGCCAGCCTGAACTACAAAGGGAGACCCCGTCTCAAAATAATAAAAATAGTCTTTTTTTTTTTTGCTTTTGAGACAGGGTCTCGCTTTGTAGTTCAGGCTGGCCCTGAGCTCACTATGGTGCCCAGGCAAGCCGCCACGAACTCAGCAATCCTCCTGTCTGCCTCCCGAGTGCTGGGATTACAGGCGTGAGCCACCACGTCCGGCATTGTGGTATGCGGTGTTGATTGTTGGTGGGCATGTCTCCACGCCCAGCATTATATGTGGTTACCGGGGATCGAACTCAGGACCCTGCGCTTGCGAGGCAGGCACCGGAACCACTGAGCTAACCCTCCAGCCCAATAATAATAGTCTTTATAATTTTTGTCTTATACATATCAATTTGGTTTTGTAAACTAATACTGTATATGAAGCTGACAGTTTTATGGAGAATAAGTTTTTCCTTTAAATAACATTATAACCTCAGTGTTACATTCCTTTAAAAAAGCTTCTACCCAGCACTCGGGAGGCAGAGACAGGATTGCTGAGTTTGCGGTGGCTTGCCTGGACATCATAGTGAGCTCAGGGCCAGCCTGAATTACAAAGCGAGACCCTGTCCCAAAAAGCAAAAAAAAAAAAAAGCTTCTAGCCTACAAGTTTTGATAGTCCCATTTACTGCCAGTTGTAGTAGTACATGACTGTTACTTTAACTACGCAAGACACTGAGGTTCCTAAGTTCAAGGCTATCCCGGCTACCTTAGTGAGATTCTGGCTCAAAAGCTGCGGATCTAGTGAGCATTTGCCTAGCACTCATGGGCTCAATCCCCAGTACTGCAGAAAATGCAACAAAGTGCTATATACCTTGATATTCACCGAGAGGCGTTGTACTGATAAGATGATATCATACCTTGTAATGTCTTTTGAAGTAAATTAAAGTAGTGCACAAATAAGCTATCCTCATTATTTTGTTTATTTATTTTTAGTTTTTGAGACAGGGTCACTTTGTAGTTCAGCCTGATCCTGAACTCACCATGTAGCCCAGGCAAGCCTCAAACTTATGGCAATCATTCTGCCTCTGCCTCCCAAGTGCTGGAATTACAGGCATGAGCCACCATGGCTGGCTATACTCTGGTTTCTCTTCAGATAGCATATAAATCTTTCACCTTTTATTCTCATTATTTTGGATCCTCTCAAAAACTCCTAGGACTCAACTAAGTAACAACCAAACTATCAACCAGAATTGGGCTGGGATTTAGCTCAGTGGCACTGCCATCTACCTTGCAAGTGCAAGGTTCTGAGTTGAAACTCTTGTGTCATTAAAGAAAAAGACACCAGAGAGCTCTTCTATCAACCAAAATTTACTAGCTGGAATAACTACTTGCAAGTGATCACCAAAAAGAACTTAATTTACTACAATATATTGTTTAAAGAAAGGCCAGACTTTCATTCAAATGGAATGATGTAAGGATGATCCTTCAGACAAAGGAAGAAGGATTCTTCATTTTGTAATTTCTAAAGTGGAACTTAAGACCAAGGTAATTCAGATTTAACAATTAAATTGTAACTTAAGGGGCCAGAGATTTAGCTCAGTGTTTCCTGCACCTGCCTAGCAAGCGCAAGGTCCTGAGTTTGATCTCCGGTAACCACATACAATGCTGGGCATGGTGACTCACGCCCACCAGCAATCAGTACCACATACCACAGTGCCAGGTGTGGTGGCTCATGCCTGTAATCCCAGCACTTGGGAAGCAGAGACAGGAGGATTGCTGAGTTCAAGGCATGCCTGGGCCACATAGTGAGCTCAGGGCCAGCCTGAACTACAAAGCGAGACCCTGTCTCAAAAAAAATCAGATTGTACAGTTAGCAGTGTGGGAAAGGATTGAGCTATTGCAAATTATAAAGCCTTTGACTGGTTATAGGGAAGTGAATGGAGCCAATTTTATAAAATAGATTTAACATGTGGCACTTAGATTTTTAATTATGTAACTTCTGGCACTAATACACTAAGGAACCAAGCCAGAGTAATTAAAAGTAGGTGTGTCGATGACTTTTGTTGTATTATGAAAAGAGAAGATTCTCATGACTGAATAGTGTGTTTCATTTAAAATAGTTGCTCATTGGCTTCATCATGAAATTAAAAGTTAAAGTAATTTTCATACATCTAACTTTGAGGTCACAGGCTCTGACAGTATTATTCAGTGACCTAGAAAGTCTATAAAAGAAGAGTATAAGGTAGACTTTTTTGTTGAATAATAGTAAAAAATAATATCAAAATAGTAAGAATTTTCATAAACTACTATGGTCTATATTCACTTACTGTACTATACTTCCAAAACTTTTTTTTTTTTTTTTGAGACAGGGTCTTGCTTTGAAGTTCAGGCTGGCCCTGAACTCACTATGTAGCCCAGGCAAGCCTCAAACTCAGCAGTCTTGCCTCTGCCTCCCAAGTGCTGGGATTACAGGCATGAGCCACTATGCTCAGTATTTGGGAAAACATTTTTAAGCATGGTGAATAATCCCAATTTTCACATATGGCAACAATAAAAATAACACTTCTTTTACTAAAATATTAAAAGCATTTGAGAGTAAACCTGTTTGTCTTGCAAATGACTCTTAACATTTGGCTTTAAAAATTTTTGTAGTAGGGGCCAGAGGGTTAGCTCAGTGGTTCCGGTGTCTGCCTCGCAAGCCCAAGGTCCTGAGTTCAATTCCCGGTAACCACATACAATGTTGGGCGTGGAGACTCATGCCCATCAGCAATCAGCCAGCAATCAGCACCACATACCACAGTGCCAGGCATGGTGGCTCACACCTGTAGTCCCAGCATTTGGGAGGTAGAGACAGGAGGATTGCTGAGTTCGGGGCTTGCCTGGGCTACATAGTGAGCTCAGAGCTAGCCTGAACTACAAAGCGAGACCCTGTCTCAAAAAAAAAAATTTTTTTTGTAGTAGTCCTTGTTTTTCTTCTTTTGAGACAGTCTCATTTTATAGTTCCGGCTGGCCCTGAGCTCATTACTCACTATGTAGCCCAGGCAAGCCTCAAACTCAGCAGTCTTCCTGCCTCTGCCTCCTGAGTGCTGGGGTAACAGGCATGAGCCACTGTGCCCAGCTGTAATAGTCTTTATAATTTTTCCCAGACATTTAAATTAGAACAAAATAGTCCAGTTAGATAATATTTATAGAGGGATACGTGTGCTTTCTACATCCTCTTTAATCTCATATTATATGTGCTAAAAGTTTCTTTTCCATTGACTTTCTATTGCCAACTATATCCAGTCAGTGTTTTGCCTGTTGGTTCTCTCTGTATACTATTACTTTCCCTCACTTCTCCATATGCAGTCTGGGTTGGACAAACTACCCGTATCTGTGATGACTTCCCTTCTGACTTTTTCGGGGCTGGGTGGGGGACTGGACTCAAACTCAGGACCTTGGCCTTGCCAGCCAGGCACAGAACCACTGAACTAAATCCCTGGCCCTCTTCTGACTTCGTATTTTGATTACAGCATTTGCTTTTATTGAGTAAATCCTCATTCTTTGTCACTTCTTTTAGTCCCATATCTTTTATGATAATTATTGGTTGATTTCTCTGTTCATTTCTTTTTTTTTTTTTTTTGAGACAGGGCCTCACTTTGTAGTTCAGGCTGGCCCTGAGCTCACTATGTAGCCCAGGCAAGCCTTGAACTCAGCAGTCTTCCTGCTTCTGCCTCCCGAGTGCTAGGATTACAAGTGTGAGCCACCACGCCCAGCATTGTGGTGTGTGGTATTGATCGTTGGTGGGCATGAGTCTCCACGCCCAGCATTGTATGTGGTTTCCAGGGATCGAACTCAGGACCTTGCGCTTGCAAGGCAGGCGCTGGAACCACCGAGCTAATCCTCCGGCCCTCTCTGTTCATTTCTTAAGGATCCAAACATATATATATATATAT
>PVIC010020471.1:0-29505 GCA_004025085.1 Thryonomys swinderianus
GCCAGCCTGAACTACAAAGTGAGACCCTATCTCAAAAAACTGAAAACAAAAACAAGAAAAAGGGCTGGAGATGTCACTCAGTAGGAAGGCTTTGGGTTAAATCTCTGGTACTGCAAAGAAAAAATAAAGGGTTTGGAAAAGGGAAACAGGGCACAGGGGCTGACAGTACAAATATAGGGAAGTATTTTTCCCATTCCCTTTATTGTATGATTATGTTTGGGACTTAGATGTTACACTCTGAATTTGGGCTCATAGAACTGTGGACGAAGGTAGGACCAGTCTCATCTTCCTTGGAAGAGGATTGTTTTGATTTGTAAGAAAGTAGAATTTAGCTTAAAGGAGAGGATCTCATTTCTGTCTTAGCTTACATGGGCCTAGACTTATGGGAAGAGAGGAATAGGCACGATCCTGGATATTTCTTGGCTCTTTTTTTGGGGGGAGGGGCACGTGTTAGGAAAGAAGTAGGCTAAGGAATTTGAACTAGAAACTTCGAATTCAAGATAGTTGTAACCAGGAGTGAGATCTGAGTTACTCTTTGGGTTATTTTCCTTCTTAATTTTAATAAATAGCAAAATCATCATCATCATCATCATCACCATCATCATCATCATCATCATCATTTTTACTGTATACAACAATATGACATTGTGTCAAAGAGGATTGAGGGGGAGGGTTTATGTCTACTTTGGGAGCTAAGATAAAAAGGGGAGAAAGAAATTTCTGAGAACATCAGGTAGTGAGGATAGAAATGGCCCTTCTGAATCTAAATCTCATGAAGCCAGAGATGGAGTTACCAGATCCAGCCTTGCCTTCTCACATGGTGATCATCAGGTGGATTCTCACAGGTGAACATTCTGGAATCCTGGTAGGACAGTGTGATGTGCCAGGAGGAAACAACTAAAGAACAAGCAATCACTAGGGGAGGGAAGTGGGCAGTTATCTTGTTTCTTAACTCTCTTTCCCTTTTCTCAGGAAAAAACTAGTTGTTCAGTGTCTCTTGAGATAGAGACCTAAATGAGGTGTAAGGTAGTGCCTGGCACCTAGTGAAACAAAATGCTTATTGAATGAATGAATTAGTGAAGGAAGATGGTATAAGGCAGTCCTTATAGTTCACAACTATAATCCAGTGAGATATGTGTTGATACTGGTAAGTGAATAATGAGTTACAGGAGTAAAACTAACACAGTAAATTGTTTTACCTTTGAAATGAGGAAAGGCAAGATTGTGGGTGAACCAGGGTTAAGGAATTATTCAGAGGTAGGACCATAACTTGAGAAGACACACTTTTTTTTCCTAATGGGAAATATTTGAAAAAAAATTTACAATTAACAGGACATGACTCCTTAAAATAAATGAGTCAATTTTGCGATCAGTTTACAGTGCAAGTCTTGAGCTCTGAGATGTCAGTTTTGGTTTACCGTAGTGTTCAATTGTGCATAAAGAACAATACAAGGGAGACTATATAACCAGCTACAGCTTCTGAATTTCCTATAGGATGGATAGAAGGGAGAAAGTCACATGGACTCTGCCCTTTATACTCAAAGCTCTATGTAATCTCCGAGGATTCTGGTTGTCAGAGAATACATCTTGCTTTTGTGTCTGTGGCTTAGAAATAGTCAAGGATCGATGGTTGAACCCAAGGCTATAAAAACAAGTAGTGTGCTGTAAAATTAGAGCAAATGATAGCCTTGTATATAAAGTACAGATAACAAAAGTGGAGGAACACCTGTCCCATAAAAACAGAACCAGAACCAGGAGGAGATCATTTAGCCAAAGCCTTTGTGTCCCAAGGGCAAAAAATAGCATTTGTTTTGGACATCTGGGAAAAATTGGGCAGGGGAGGATTTCAGTATGTATCTCAAACTGGCTTTTCTACTGAGTAATCCATGTGAATACATTCTTAAGACATTTGGAGATACGGGGTGATGCAGAAGACAAGCTGCCTTTTTAGAAGGACTCAACCATACGGGTTGGACAAGCAATACAGACTTGGCTCTTTATTAGCTAGCATAGGACTACCTTCTCCTACATCATGGGGAAGGAGAACAAAGCATCACTGCTTAAGGCTGAAGAGAGAGCACTCAATCTTGACAGTGGTGAGGGCAACTTTGGAAGCCCAGGGATGATATCCTTGGGACAAACATCAGGCTTCTCGCCAAAGACGGCGATGGCTGGGACATGGTGAGATAACCCACAAGAGATTTTATGAGCTTCAGAGAAGCTGGTTACAGTAAAAGCCCAAAAGGGGACAGAGCACATGTGAACACGTGTAGGGCCTCTTAAAAATAACTGATGTGACTCAGGCTAAGTGTTGAGTCTTAAAGTATTTCAGTTCATGTGATCCCATTTTCTTATCCATGTTGGTGAAGACTGGGAAAAGTCAGATGTTGCAGACACATCGATAGATTGCTGTGATCAGAATCTGTCCCATATTGACGATTTCATCCTCAAGGCAACTGCGTTGGGAGGCGAGTTATTAAGAGGTGACCAGTTTCTGAGGTCTCTGTCTTTCTGAATGAATTAATGAAATGTTTAGTTATCATGGAACTGGGTTCCTAATAAAAAGATGTGCTCACACCCAACTCTCTGTGTACTCTCTTGCCCTTTACCTTCGACCTTGGGACAATGAAGAATAAGAAGGCCCTCACCCAGTGCAGGCCCCTTGACCTTTGACTTTCCAGAGTCTAAAACTGGAAGAAATCAATATTTTTAGGTCTTTGTCTTAGGTCTTTGCTTACATGGGCCTAGATTTGGAGGAAGAGGGAATAGGCATGATCCTGGATATTTCTTGGCTTTTTTTTTTGGGGGGGGGCATGAGTTATAATTGCAAACAACAACAACAACAACAAAAAACAATTATAATTGTTATAATTGCAAACAACAACAACAACAACAACAAACCAAAACCTTAAAGACAGGGACTGAGTACTCCAATGGTTTGCTTTGAAGAGATTCATAAACACATAATGAGGTTTGATAATCAAGTCCTTAATGCAAAGTAGATCAAATTCTGTACAATTTTGAAACATTAAGAGATTCCAACAATAGCATGTAGATGTGGCCAGTGCAGATACTACTTCATTTACTTTACTTAGAGATATTAAGAATTCTCCTTTTCTTCAGTGAGCTGGAACTGAAGAGACAAATCATTACACGGAGTCTAACCTGAAAGACCAAGTATAATGACTGCATAGGTACAATAAACACATTGTTCTCATTAGAGAATATGAGTGCAGTCACTCTCAATGGATCCATTTGCTATTTTTTAAAAGAGGTTTATGAAGATCTTTGAGGCATTCTTGTATTGAGAGACCTTACATGAATGGGTCCAGGTTTTTAGGTTAAAATAAGGGTGTCCAGAGAGAATAAAAGCAAGTAATAAGTACCATTTATGAAACTTTGTCATCGTGAGGCTTATTTCTCTCTGGGTATGCCACTCTTAGTTTGAATGACTGCTTATTATTTCATCCATCACATGGATGTAGAATAAATCACTAAGCCATCCATTTATGTAGTGAATATAAATCTTATTCAATAAACTCAGGTGAGCAAGAAATGTCACATCTCTATTTGCTTTAAATCAAATTAAGTCTCTGGGCTTCTATAGAGTTGTTGAAAAAAATCTAATTTAGTTATCATTGGGGTTTTCAAGTCATGGTGCCAAAGTCATGTAAAGATTCTAGGGAGCCTTAGATTGATTTAAGTATCAGGGAGGTCCACTGGATGCTGCTGAGATGAGATGACCATTGTCCAAGCCTCTGTGGACCTTTGAAGTGTGTAATCCTATTGTTCGTGTTGAGTTCACAGGTGCTTCAGCTCAGGTCAGAGTCCCAAAGGATCTCACAGTTTACCTCGCAGCCATCTGGGGTCTCTGCTTCTTCTCTTGAGGTCTAATAGGAGACAAAGCTTGGATGCTTAATCCCAACTGGACCTGCCAGCCTCTGCCCCTTCCCTAGGTTGGCATAGCCTCTCCATTCTTTCTGAATGCCTCTGTGTGTCTGCACCCAACTCAGCTCCCAGCACGTTCTCCTCAGGAACTCAGGGTATTGGAGAACAAATGTTCAAAGAGGGATTATCCCTAACAGCTTTGGTTGCTTGCAGTTACAAACTTGAGACAAAACAACATTACTTGCTTGGAATGGGATATATTGCACTAAATTCAAGAACAGAAATGACAAATTTCTGCCTTAGCGAGTATTTCTGCCTTGTTTGTTTATCAGGAGTGATTACACCTTACCATGTGATGGAGTGTAGAAGCAGGAGCAAGAACATAATAGTGAAGCTGGCAGGACCTGATCACTACCATCGAAGACTTTGTCACTGTAGACAGCATGCACATAGAAGAGCATTGTTAAGCTTGGAGTGCCACTCACTCTAGAGTTGGGTGGTGCAGAGAACATTGCTAGAGTATTTTTCATGGAAGTTAGGGTTGGGGAAAGTGATTAAATGAGGACAAACCAGAAAGAATAGCATGTTTAAACACATGGTATAAGATAGAGCCTGGTTCTCATTATGTGTCATGCGCAGGTACAAATTCTCAAGGTTGAATGTGATCATAATATATGTATAAAATGTACCAATAAAACCAATTAAAAATATTCTGGCATATTTTAACAATTGAAAAATACACAGGCTATGCTGTTGAGGTTGAAGGTGGGATGTAGGAAGAAATGAAGTCAGAACTTTACACAGTGTTCCAGTTACTAAGGAGTTTGTCATGTATCTTAAAGTCTTTAGAGTTTAAATAGTTGGGCTGTCAGGTGTGATAGCCCACACCTGGAATCTCAACTACTTAAGAGGCTGAAGCAGAAGGTGTCTTTCTTACTTTTCTTTTGTGGCTGAGGCAAAATACCTGACATCCAAAGTTAAAGAGGGAAAAGTTTTTTTTAGCTTACACTTTGTAGGGTTTTCAGTTCATAATTAGCTGGCTCTAAGGTAAGGTGACTTAGCAGAGGAGCATCACAGAGAACAGGTCATAGTGCCTCCAAGGTCACAAAAGCAATAAGGGACCTTAACAGCATCTTTCTGCCCCTTTTATTTTATCTGGACTACTTTGAGCAAAGTTTTTTTTTTTTTTTTTTTTTTTTTTTTTTTTGAGACAGAGTCTTGCTTTGTAGGTCAGGCTGGCCCTGAGCTCACTATGTAGCTTAGGCAAGCCTGGAACTCAGCAATCCTCCTACCTCTGCCTCCTGAGTGCTGGGATAATGGACTTGAGCCACCAAACCTGGCATTTGTGGTATGTAGTACTGATTGCTGATGGGCATGAGTCACCACGCCCAGTATTGTTGTATGTAGTTACCAGGTTTCCAACCAGGGACCTTGTGCTTGCTAGACAGGTGCTGGAACCATGGAGCTAAATCTCCAGCCCAGAGCAAAGTTTTATTCCTAGTGCTCTTGAACCTAGCATTGTACCATGAATTCCAGTGTCACTCTAGATCCAGTGACTTCTGAAAAAGCCCCACCTATGACTGCATGAGGCTTTGGTGGGGGCAGCTAAAAATAAGCCATAACAGGAGGATTGCAAGTTTGAAATGACCCAGGGCAATTTAGTGAGATTCAGTCTCAAAGTAAAAATAAAAAGGGATGGGGCTGTTGCTTGTGGTTTTTGGTTTCAGTTAGCAGTACTGGGTTAAAAAGGGATTGGCCCACTTAACTCGCACTCATTTTTCTTGTCTTTTCTAGAATGACTAGGAAGTTAAAATGTTGAACTTCCTGGCATCCACTGGAGTTGGAAGTGGTCTTGTAGCCCAGTTTTGGCTGTTTGATAAGGGAAGTCTGCAGTTGGTGTCTTCTATTTTCTTGCTCTTCTGCCAAAGGCACTGATGGCTAAAGGTCATCACTAGGGTGACAGATCAGAAAGGCAGAACAATTCTGTTTCCTGATGCTCAGCAGAGCCACTGTGCCAGGGCTGATCTGACCTCCCTTTACTCAGGCTGCCCACGGAAGGGGGTGACTAAGCCTGAATTTTGTTATATCACCTGGAATGTGGTTTTTATACAGGTGAGGGCAAATCCCAATGCAGTTTTACCTGTAAAACTGAAATGTATTAAGTGTAAGTTGATATTTTTACTTTAGATTGATAGTTCCAGCTGTTTTGTGAAAATGAGTATGACAAGGAACAAGTGGCATGAGGACACTAATCAGAGGTGTGCTGGAAATCCAGATGGAGAGAAAATAGGTCTAGGGCACAGCTTTAGGTCTGAGACATACGTATATGGGGGAATCACTTAATAGTAGGAGGACAAACAGTTGTCACTTAATAGGAGGACAAACAGTTGAGAGTCTCTTAATTTGAGCCAGTGGGCACAATGACTAGTTTATTTCTTACTGTTTGCTTAAGTAATTATGGATTAAATATGTTTTCATACTTGAATAATTTTCTTAAAATGGTGGAAGAAAGAATTCTTTCCAAGGGTTTCTTTCCATCACAGAGAGGGATTTAGAACTCTGACAGTGTCTTAAATCACTAATACTATTTATCATTTTCTCAGTCTGGGAATGATCCTGTCTTCTGTCATCAAAACAAAGCTTTCAGTTTTTAAGTCTTCCCCAATTTTGTTCTCCTCTTATCCCTGTGGAGACCTGCACTTCCTTTGGTCCCCTTCTCTTAAGCTCTGACGATATAGAATACGCTTTCCTTCATTCTACGCTTATTTTGCATTATCTAGGGTGAAGAACCTAGGTCTGTGCTGTCCAGTACAGAAGCCACTAGCAAGCTGTGGCTATTTAAATATTAACTAAAGTTGAAATGCAATTCCTAATTGAAGTGTACTGCCCACATTGGCAATGCTCAGTAGCCACTCAGAGCTGACAGACACCATTCAGAGTCAAAATTGTGGAATTTACTTCTTTAAAGGGACAGGAGTTTAGACAAACCTAATATGGCCGAGTCCATGGGGTTCTTCTTCGTCTGTAGGTTCCAGATCTACTTTCTTTGCTTCTTCCTTGCAGCTGTGTGATGTCCACATCCTGCGGCTCACGGGCCTTGAACTATGTTTCAAACCAGCAGCATAGCATTTTCTCTCGGGCCTCCTGCTTCCATTTCACGAGGCCCCTCATCATTATCTGAATACCATTCTTATAATCCACAATAATTTCTCCATTGCAAGATCTTAACTCACATCTACAAAAGCTTTTTGGCACATGAGGCAGAATATTCATAGGTTTTGTGGATTAGGACATAGGCAGCTATTCAGACTCTGTGTTCACATAGTAGAAGATGTAGCTGAGACCCTAAAGAAGAATTTTTAGAAAGTCCCAGAGCTCACGCAGGCTTCTGTGAGCTCCCATGTCACTGTTACATGAATGGGCACACTGACCGTGCCAAGGAGAGGGGCAGACAGCAGCCCTGCTTGATCTTCCAGCTAAGTTCCTGCTCTAGTTCTTCCTGTCTGACCCTCCTCACCACCCTTTTAGAGCCGAGTCCAGGGATTACATCAGGAGAGCTGGCTCAGGGAATTTAGAACGTGTCCTGACAACACTCCTAACACGATCAGGCCCTGCTTCCTTTTAACTCTGCTGCTGAGGCGTCCCTTCTGTTCACTCATATGTGATAGGCTTCCTCATCTTCTATCAATAACATTTCAGTGATCCTCCTCCTGTTCCATCTCACCAGTGCCCAGATGCATTTATATCCTAGTCACGGCTCCTGTCTTTTAGGTATGGAAAGTTTGCATTTTGTGCTGTAGCACCGAGTTTCAGCTATATGTGAAAGGGCAAGACATTTTGGTTCTGCGTTTCATACATCCTCTGTGGCAGTGTTAATTTCGACACCACTCTTACAAAGGGACTTTAACCTGCCCTCACTGGAGTGGGAATTCCTCTGGACCAGCACTGTCCAATAGGATTTTCTGCAAAGATAGAAGTGTCCTATACTGACTCCGTATGGTGTCTGTCAGCTCTGAGTGGCTACTGAGCATTTCCAATGTGGTAGTGCATCTCAATTAGGAATTGCATTTAAATAGTAGTTAACATTTAAGTAGCCACAGCTTGCTAGTAGCTTCTGTATTGGACAACATAGACCTTGATGTTGCAAACTAAGTGTAGAATGCAGGAGAATGTACTCTATATCATCAGAGCTTATGATAAGGAAAACAGAAGAAGTGGAGGTCTCTACAGGGATAAAAGAACAAAATCTGGGAAGATTTAAAAACTGCCTTCCATCAAGCTGGCTAATTTTCTCTTGTTTCTACCAGATGGCAAATAAGTTGTAAACCAATTATTTAAGGCATTCTTGGGGAAATCATTAGATGGATTATCCTGCTTATCTTTTCTCCATTTTATTGTACAATATTTAAAAAACTGTGTTGTTCTTTATCTTTCTCTTTAGTAGAATTGAACTCATTCATATTTGTTACTTAGTTTTAAAAAAAGTAAACCCCCAAACCAACCAACTAAGCAACCAACCAGCAAGCGAACAACCAACCAACCAACGGACAGGGATGAGATGCATGGGGTATCTTTTGCTTGCGTTGCCGTGTATACGCAGGAAAACCCAAGCAGTACAAGCAGTGTTCTTCCCCCAGCATCTGAAGTTCTGTGTGCCAAAGACATTCAAAAGTGGCTAGGTGGTGGTTCTTGGTAGCATTTTATGTGTTGCCAGTTTAAAATTGTGGCAAGCGTGGGTTTTGCTTTGAGCACCCAAGAAAGATAAAGGCCTTATGCCTGAAGGAGCATCGGGAGACTTTGGTGTTAGAACGTGGCTCGAAGGTGTCTATCCTTAAAAAGCACGAGGACTTCCTCACAAAAGCGTCAAGTGCAGCCTTCACCCGGAGGTGAGAAGTGTGCCATCAGGTGACTCTCTTGAGAGGATGACAGGTCAGACCAAGAGGCAGTCCTAGGGCTGACAGAAAGGTCCAGGATGAAGGGAATTTTGGAGGGGATGCAAAACCAGTGGAAGAAGCCTCTCATAGGCTTTTCTGGTGGGAGTAGGATCATATACACTCGGTGGCAGCAAAGCCGGGTGACTTGTGACCTGAAGCCCTCAGTAGGAGTCAAATTGGGGTGAGAAGTAGAAAGCCGACAGGGGAGTTAGCACGGGAGCAGACAGAGGCACTAGGAACAAAGAAAGGCAAAGCGATGGAGATAAGTATTAACATGGCGGATGCCTAGTGTTATTTCTGCTCCATCTAACAAAAGACACTGGGGCACTCGGACGAAGAGAAAGAAAGACGGCAGCTTCCGGAGGTGTACATACAAGGCTCAGGGGATGCTGACAATGGAAGGTGTCCTCCGACATCTGTAGTGCGGAGGAGATAAGCAGCTGCCTACAAGAGATTAGCGTGATGGGAATCCCCATCGTGACTGTGTCCTGAGACACACAGTACTGTAGTCCTGCATACGCCGCACAAAAGGATTTTATTAGTTACAGATGAGTAAAAGGATATGCGTGTCAGTGAGGAATTAGGAAGAATGAAAGCAGTGAAAACTAGAATATATCTGTGAGTTTTTCAGGGAATCCTTCATCTTAGCATCTACTCAGCCACGGGTCGAATGCAGAGTAAGTGAAAGCCTCCTTTGGAGCCATACTACATGGATAAAGGCATGAATGAGACTGTACCTGCCCTTAAATAACCCTGTCTAGGTGGAGAGGGGCCCTTTTCATGTATAGCTATGTTCCCTTGATGTAAGTGTTGCATTATGCATGTGTGAAAGAAAGAATAGCAAGGCCATTTCTTCTTCTGCTGATGCTTCCTTTTTTTTTTGAGACAGGGTCTCACTTTGCAGTTCAGGCTGGCCCTGAGCTCACTGTGTAACCCAGGCAAGCCTCAAACTCAGCAATCCTCCTGTCTCTGCCTCCCGAGTGCTGGGATTACAGGTGTGAGCCACTATGCCCGGTGCTGTGGTATGTGGGCATGAGTCACCACACCCAGTATTGTTGTATACATGGTTACCAGGATGGAACCAGGGATCTTGCGCTTGCTAGGCATGTGCTGGAACCACTGAGCTAAATCTGCCGCCCTAATGCTTAACTTTTAATAGAATAAAACCAGAAGAATAAGTACATCCATCATGTAGTTAATTAATTTTGTTAACTCTATTAAACTCTGTCCTAACCTACATAGAAACTGACAGGAAAACAGCATGTTGCTAACTTGAGAGACAATGGAATAGGGAAATTTTCCCGGGGCCAGGACATGTTTTCTGGCAGTAACCCAGGGCAGCTCCTTGTTAGAGCAGATCCTCTGATATATTTGGGGCAGCACCATAAAGTGCAGACTCCCGACTCAGAAGTTATTCCCCAAAATCCCAGGCATAAATGCCTGGTCCATTTATACCAGGCTGAGTCACTTCCCACATTTGCCATAGACCCAGGTGGTGGGGATAGTTATCAGTTGATTCAATTAACAATAGAGGGGACCCATCGGGTGTCTGGGACAACTGAGTCCCTTGAGTCTGACCTCTGTAGAGGGTGCATAGGAGAGAGGAGGAGCATGTTCTGGACTTTCTATATGTTAAATGACTATGAGAGAACATATATACACTCAATATTACATCTGTGTTTTCTGCCCCAATCTGGCTTCAGCACCAGCTACCAATTCTCTGTGAGGATGAAAAATATTTGGGGCTGAGAACTTTATCCTGGAAAGGAGTTTTAGAAATTACCTCTACTCTAGTCCTATCATTTAGTCATCTATACCATAATCCCCATTTTTTGGGGTTTGTTTCTGTTTTGTGAGATAAGGTCTAGCTATGTAATCCACACTGGCTTCAAACTCACTTTTTAATCCAGGCTGACCTTGAATTTACAATCCTTTTGTCTTAGCCTCCTGAGGGTAGGAATTATTGGTGTACATCACCATGCCCAGTCATTATCTTCACTTAAAATCCATATGTAATATAATTTACCAGTCATGTAGTTTAAATATATCAATAAGATGATTAAAGTAAAAAAATAGAGATAAATACAGGAAAATTAATTTACAGTGAGCTTATATATTTCAATATGGACATGTTTCAGGGTGACTTCAGTAGATGATATGGGGGAATTGGATAGTAAAGTCTATACATAGATTCACTGTGAATCTAACAAACACAACTGTGGCTGATTTGTTTGCTCAGGTAGCATGGCTGATATTTGGTCATGTAATTTTCTAAGCTGCTGAGTAACTTTCCTAAGAATCAGAGCATTGTGGCTCTACCTTCTAATATTAGCTGGTCTTCTGATCTTTGTGACTATTAAAAATACCCCATAAATGTGGCCAGTGAGAGCTACGGATTGAGAATGGCCGTCTCACTTTCTAGAAGTCTTGACTGAGGTTCAAACAAGATGTTTGCTTTTCTAAAGTTCTTACGGTGAGTCAGATTCCCATGGGGGCCTTGATGTCAAGCCTTCTCATAGCCTACTCAGGGGCCAACCCCACTGAAACTCATTAACCTTTTGGAAACTGGAGGAGTAGCTTTCGTTTTGAGTTGGTTAGAGATTTCATATAGTTTTAAAATCACTCATTCTTACTGAGCACCTCGAGGCATATCACTGTTTGAAAGGTATTAGTTCAGTTTAAATGATTTCATAAGATGTGTATTGGTTGTGTATTTCCCAGATCAACTTGAAAATAGAAAGTTTGAGGTCTCACAAATAAGTGAATGCTTGCTTCCTTTAGAGTAGTTTTATTGATACATGCATAGTGTATCCAAGAAACAGTTACTTGTAATAAGACAAAGGTGAAAGATATAGCTCAGCAGCAAAGTGCCTGTTTAGGATGTACGAGGCCCTGGGTTCGATACTCAACAGTGCAAAAACAAATCAAAACCAAAACACAAAGATGATATTATTCAGAAATATTTTGAAGAAAAGTGAAAATTTTTTCTTACAGTGTTCTAACCTCCATCATACGCTATATAGGTAACCACTTGAACTTTTTAATTACTTGTGTTTGTAATGGAGATGACCTCCACTTTCCTATGTTGATTTTTTATTTTGTCCATTTTAACTATTATCTGCAACTTCCTTTTATGACAAAAAGGGAGTTTACTTCCCCCAATGGATGATATGCTGCTATTTTAATTAGTTTACTGGTTACTTTATGACCTTTATTTCTCTGGAGCTGGGAGGCAGTGATCCTAGACCTTTTAGAGCATTCATTGCCAACAAACAGCCCAAGCAGTAGTATTATCACCACTGATGGGGTGTCTTCTCTTTTAAGTTAACATTTTATAAGATGAAAATTAACATGTATCTCTGCTTTGCTTCTTTCCTCTACTTTTCACACTTCCCTCTTCGTGTATTTATTTTTAGATCCGCCAAATATAGTAGAGTGTACGGCTTTGTTTAAGATTGAGTCTACAAGTTGAAACTCAAAACTGTTGGACAGCCAAGTGATACGGTATAATTATATCTCTTTTTTAGTTCTTTGCTGTTCCTCGAAGTTCCTAATTGTTTGTCTTTTTTAGCAGTAAAGTTACTACCAGATTAAAGATGTTCTCTTACTTCCCTTCATCCTCCTCAAAAACCCATTTTATTTTTTAATTGGCCTTTGTTTATGAAAAATAATAGAATATTCATATTTATTTGAAGGAATTCTGGATCCTGACAATTTCTCCTTGATTTTTATTTTATCCTTTATATTTATATATTCAGTTTCTCATGTAAGAGAAACTATGCAATATTTAGCTTTCTGTCTTCTATATTTCATTTAATATTAGCATCTAAAGAACCATCTATTTCCTTACAATTGTATTTTCTTTATCCATTCATCTGGTGATGGGTATTTAGACTCTTTTCAGAGCTTAGATATTGTAAATTGTCCTGCTGTAAGTATGGGTTTACATGACTGATACCTTGTTTTTAGAGCCAATTGTCTTTTCTCTTTAATCTGGGTTAATATTATGTAGTTTGGCCCAACCGATGTCATCTTGAGTCTTCCTTTCATTACTTTCCTGTGTTGTAGCTCCGATTTATTTTTCTTTTTTTGATCTCATACCTTTCTCTGGTCTGTTTACTTCTTAGCTTTGCCGGTACACGACTTAAAGTAATTTCCTGAGGAAGGCTAGGGGAGAGAGATAACAACTTTGGGTCCTTACATATCTGAAAATGTCTTTGTTCTGCTCTTAAACTGAATTGGTACCAATATGGCTATAAAATTCTGCATTGAAAACATCTTTCACTCTATCATTGTGAAGGATTTTCTCATTTAAAATTTATGTTGATTATCAGATTTTTCAAGTATATCCACCTGTTTCTCAGTGTAGTGAATGTTTTTACCTTTCTGAAATTTTAAGAATTTGGGATCAGAAGGATATCTTATTTTTCCATTTGTTTCTTTGGGTACTTGGAAGATAGTCTCAGTCTGAAAAATTGTTCTGAAGTTTATCGTGTTATTTCTTTTATAAGTATGCAATCTCTGTTTTCTTTTTCTGGAATTTATATTGGGAATGTGAATGTAATACGTAATATTGATACTAATCTTGGGAAATTGATACATGCCTATAACTTGATACATATACACTATGTTTACAACAGTGGAATTCACAATAGTTAAGCTCTGGGTTGAAATTCTCATCACTTTATGTCTTTTTGTCAGGAGGTGGTATTTACATAGAGATTTTCTTCACTATACATTTCAATTATTTATTAATAGTTTTAAATCTGGTAATTATAGGTTTTTATGTCAAAATGCCTTATATTTTTGTTCTTTGCTCCCTCTCCAGAACGTTTCCTTCTTGCAATACCAGATGATTGTTTCTGAGAATTGTCAGAGTTCCATTTCTAATCTGTCTTCTACTCTCTGAAGAATCTGGACTGTCTCCTTCCTTGTCTCAGTCTTTAGCTTCATACTGCATTCTTTCCCCAAATACATTATGTAAAGTCTCTGCTTACGTACCATATTTAAAAGTAAAACTAGGGATCAGTGCTTCTGTATGTGTGTATGTACGGACCTGCGCATGCATTCATGTCTGTATTGCCGATCTTGGTTTCTTGAATGAAGTGATGAGGATCCAGCCTGTAGCCTGAGTATGATTACATCATATAGTCTAAAAGATTCCCTACACCTCTGGCACCCAAGTGCCATCTCTGGTCCCTCTCTCTTGGTCCTTTTCCTCAGAACATTGCTCTTATGTATTTATCTTTGGCACGAAAGTAAAACATGTATGTGGCAACAGTTCTGGTCACAAGCTTAGGGAAGAGTTTCCTGGACCTGAGATTGTTAACATTTCTGAAGACCTACTTTCTACTGCCTGTGGATCTGAGTCTTGTAGACAAGCTGGGATCTTGCTAGGTTGTCTTGGGTCAGTTTTCTCCCTGCTTTGCTTTAGCTTTCTCCCCTCCCACATATATTCCAGACTATAATTTCCCTTGCTCAGCTTCAGAATCTTTCTTGAAGTTTTTCCTCTTGCAGAAATGTTTAGAAATATTTCACTTGCTAATAGCTTCTCCTCTGTTCTCTTCCCTGTTGTGGGTTTAAATCATTTTTATTCTTCTAACATCTTTTTAATGTGCTGAAAAAGAAAGCAGAGAATGTATTTGCACCGTTTGCAATCTTGAACTGGAAAATCCTCTGTATTTTTTTTTCTGCAATGGATATTTAAAATTTTTTTGACATAATTTTTGTGTGCATGTGTGTGTAGGAATGTATGTACAAACTACAAAGTTTAGAAGGTTCAAAAGGATTTGCTGTAAAATTTAAGTCTCTCTCTTTTTCTTGTTCCCTACAAACCCAGTTTCTTGTGCACCCTTTCAGAAATTTCTATACAAACATCTTCCCTTTTCTTAAAAAATGCAAGACAAAGCATGCAAACATTGTTTCACACCTTTCTTTCTCTACTTAGCAAGGATCATTTCATACTGGTACAGTACAGAGTTTTTAAAAGATGATTTTATATTTCTCTACAGTGTTTCACTAATGAGTATAGTATAATTGTTTTAACATTCACTTATTGAGCTTGTAGTTTCCCCTTCAACCTTTTGCTTTTATAAAAAGCCCCAGTGAATTTCCTTGTACATACAGTATTTTACACACATCTGAATATATCTGTCAAATAAGTTTTTAGAAATGAAATTACTAGTTAATTACCAGCTTTCTCGGCACTGGTGTCAATTAACATTCCCTCCAATAATGTCTGAGATTTTTCCATCTCTGAACCTTGGGCCACTATATTGTCACGGTATCGTCAGGAGTTATTTCAACGATCTCAACCAAAATTCTGATAAAGAATTGTAAACTAGCTTTCAAATTGCTAAGAGGACAATTGTGAAGCTGGGTGTGGTGTAGTATACACTGGTAATCTCAGCCCTTGGGAAGTTGAGGCAGGAAAATAGGAGCTTGAGGCCAGTCTGGGCCACAGAGTGAGTTCAAGGGCGGCCTAAACTGTGTAGTGAGACCTTGTCTCAAAAAGAAAGAAAAAAGAAAAAAAGACAGTTTTTGAGAGAAAATATTCATCTATTAGGGAGCTGGAGGGTATAGAAAGCAGCCACCACCTAAGTGAAGAGGCTGAAACTATTAAAATGTAGAAGCTTAGAGAAAGCGCCTCACAGGCTGGAATGCAGACTTCAGAGTATAGGCACAGGGTACAGTAGGGACTGGACTTGCAGCAGGGAGCAGTGGTTGGCTAGTGACAGTTTTCTGATGGGAATTATCAAGCTGAATCTTTCAAGTGTTGGAAAAATTGTGACTGGATCCAGCTGCTGCAGGGTCTGGGTGTTAATGCCGCGGGCGAGAAAACTGGTTGGGGTGAGGCTGACAGGAACAGGAAGCAGACGGGGAAGTTCCTCTCTTCTTCCTCTTGTGACCTTTGACTCCTCTTCCCCTCCAACCATCTCCTTCTCTTCCTTTTTCAGTACTGGGGATTGAACCTAGGACCTTCACACTGAGCTACATTCCCAGTCTCCTTTTTAGTTTTTGTTTTGAGACAGGCTCTTACTAAGTCATTAAATTGCCTAAGCTGGGTTCAAATTTATAATACTCCTGCCTCAGCCTCCCAGAGTCCTGGGATTAAGGCTTTCACTCTTCCTCCTCTACCTCCTGTTGGTTTATCCTACCAAAGAGACAAATGGCCAAAGAGAAAGCCTTTGTGAGTCCCAGCCACAGTACAATGAAGTTCAAAGGATGGGGCTGGAGTCTAGAGACAATAACTCCAAACCTGGTAGGCAACCCAGAGTGTTTTCAAGCTGATCTAATAGGCAAAACCCAAAGCTTGTTACAGGTTGTGCTTGATGCTGTTTTTTTCTGAGATAGGGTTTAGGTATATTGTCTAGGCTAGACTTGAATCCTTGGACTCAAGTGATTTTCCTGCTTCAGTCACCTGAATAGCTGGGACTATAGTATATGCCATGTTTGTCTTTTTTTTTTTTTTTTTTTTTTTAGTTTTTTTGAGGAAAGGACTCACTTTGTAGTTCAGGCTGTGTCCTGAATTATGTAGCCCAGGCAAGCCTTGAACTCAGCAATCCTCCTGCCTCTGCCTCCCGAGTGCTGGGATTACAGGTGTGAGCCACCATGCCCAGCATTGTGGTATGTGGTACCGGGGACCAAACTAAGGACCTTGTGCTTGCTAGGCAGACGCTAGAACCACTGAGCTAATTCCCCGACCCTTCTTGTTTTTATAGCATTTTTTCCTGATTAGGAGGGAAATGGAACACTTCTCTATTTTTAGAGTTGTTTGATGCTCCTTTCTATAAACTTTTTTGTTTTTTGCTATCGTTTGTTTTGACTTTGTTTCTTATCCATTAAAGAAATTAGATCTTTAAATAAACATGAGCTTCAAATATTTTTTCAGTTTGTCATTTACCTTCTGATTTATACTGAATTTTCCCTTCATGTATTGTCTTTTTTCTTGAACTTACTGATACTGTATTTTCTTTTGTGACTTCAGGACATTTCTTCATCTGGAGACATTTCTAACTTTGAGATAATAAAAAAAGATTCTTCCATTTTTTTCTCAGGGCTTTTATGGTTCTGAGTTAAAGATTTAGATATTTGATAAGCATGCAACTTTTCTTCCTATGTAATATTACGAATTAATTCAAATATATTACTTTCTACCTTACCATCCAGATGTCTCAACATTGTTATTAAATCGACACTTTCTGCACTGATTTAAAAATACACTTTCATTATAGTTCCTGTACTTCAGTTTATTATGGGATTTTCTAATGTGTTTCATTAATATATCTTTTTATGTACTAGTACCACACTGTTTTAGTTACTCTAGTCATAATATGTTGAAAATCTTTCATTTTTATTTTATTTTATTAGAATCTTATGTTAGTTAATTTTCCTTTCCACCATAGGAACATTACTAGCTAATTTGCCTAATGTTGTATTCTGTTAGTACTTTTATTGAGACTATATAAAAGTAGAGATTAACTGAGGGGAAGTTGACCTCAGTATCATACTGAATTTTCCTATTTAAGAACATAGTTTATCTTCAATATGTTTTCTTCCATTTTTGCATATTAATTAAATTCATTACAGTGTGTTTTCTTTCCTGCCCCCATTAGCCACCACATACACTCAGTCTCCATATCTTCCTAACACCTCATTTAAAAAAAAAAAGGAATATCAGTGTATAGGGGTTCGTAATTGAGGCTCAGAGTTTCAGAATTATACTAATCTCATGGTTTTTTTTTTTTTTTTTTTGAGACAGGGTCTCACTTTGTAGTTCAGGCTGGCCCTAAGCTCACTATGTAGCCCAGGCAAGCTTCGAACTCAGCAATCCTCCTGTCTCTGCCTCCCGAGTGCTAGGATGACAGGCGTGAGCCACCATGCCTGGCACTGTGGTATGTGGTATTGATTGCTGGTGGGCGTGAGTCTCCACGACCAGCATTGTATGTGGTTACCGGGGATCGAACTCAGGACCTTGCACTTGTGAGGCAGGCGCTGGAACCACTGAGCTAACCCTCCGGTCCTAATCTCATGGTTTTATTGAAGATGGGAGTCACCTTTTTGCTTTTCTCTTTGTTGCCTTTGGATGATTCATGACAAAATAAAGGGAAACCACTATGTTTTCTAGGCTATTTACAAATGAGATGTGACTTACATGCTCAAAACACTGTGAGATCCCATCAGACTGCAAGAAATCCAGAATTTTATCATCCAAAAAGCTGTAAGAATCTCCTTGGAATAATACACTGTTGCCTCAAATAGGATGCAAATGTTTACTGCTTTTGTCATTACGTAGCCCTGAGGTGCTTTTCCCTCATTTTGGAGATAGAATTTATCTTTTTCAAGACAACATCACTTAGGATGCTGCTGTTTCCACCTATCCTGCCTATTCTCAAAGGGGGGTATACATTTCACTGGGATACTCAAAAGCATCACAGCGGTTTATGGGAAAAGCCTGGATCCTGGTGTTGAGGAGGTGAGCTGTATTGATCGGTAACAACTCCTCCTGCAACTCACTTGGCTCCAAACCTTTGCTTTCCTTACAGCTGAGGAAACTAGGTGAGGTTGTCTATGGATAGATGATTTAATTAAGTTTTCGTTCATTGTTCATTGTATTTTAGTTTGGAATATAACTTGAAAAGAATTAAAAAGAAAGGACATTGCTATAATAAAACTTGTGTTTGCATCTAATACTCCATATGAGCGGTTGTCTCAGTGCTTGTATTAAAAAAAGAAATAAAACTGATGATAAATCCTGTTTCACTCTAGTAATGATGAATGTTCATCCATGTATATAAATTAATTTTTAAAAGCCTCATCTATCTCATTAAGAAATGTATTTCCTGCCAAAGCAAATATTTTTGTGTTTAAAATTGCTTCTCAAAATCACATATAAATAAAAATTGAAATGATAATTTAATCCAAAGGAATTCCTTAATACTTAGATTCTTATGGCTACTAGAAATTAAATAAAAATGTGTTTTTCCTACTCATTTATTTATGTTTGTTGTAGGGAATTATGATAGGATGATCAATAATATACTTTCAAGCATAAAGTTTACATTATGGTAAAATTCTGTGGGGAAAGTAGAATGGAAATATGAGTTTCAGAAGGAAAAAGGATGATGTAGAATTTTGACTGTTAAGTGCTGTTAATGGATGAAGTGTATGAAATTTCAATAATTCTGTGGAATATATTTAACAATGTATTCTTATCTTAAAATGTCAACATTTATAAATGCCACAAGTGATATATTTTGCAACTATTTTAACTTGTGATGAGACATTTTAATTCTCAAATTAAAAATATATACCTTCTTCTTGAAGGTACATTTTTCTAAATTCTTCAGGAAAGTCTCAAGCAAATGATAACAAAGACAAATTAAAAACCAATAGAAAACTAAGCTTATGGCTGTAAGTTTTCATTGCAGGTAAAGGTCTACTCTTACTTTTTCAAAACTTGAGACTAAGACATTGAATTTAATGACTGTTTCAGAGGATAAAAGACCAAGAAAATGTAGATTTGAAGTCTGTGGGTACAGACAGTAATGGGTGTCTTATTGGATTGGTCTCTGCTTGGACCTATTTAGTGACTGCTCCCAGAGTTCACATCAAAGTACCCCTCTTCTCACCTCATATAGAGGCACAAGGATACAGAGAGCTCCTGTGGGCCTGCTTGGGAGACCCCAATTTTACTACTTAAAAGTTTGCTGTTTACTAGGGGAAATAGGGGATTGCTTATTTCCTTTGGGAATCTGAAATTCACCCCTATTCAAGGGCAACAGAACATAGTAAATAGACCAGTACCTTTGATAGCATCTGGGTTATTCTGTCTTAAATAATGTCACCTATGGGAGAACACCCATCCAATGGGAGCAATGGCCTGGCCATCTTTTCCACTCTCTTCTAGGAGAAGAGATAAAATAAAATAGAATAAAATGTTAAATCTAAACATCTTTTATAACTGTCTTCCCACTCTTCTATTTTGGGGAGTCAGAACTTGAATAATAACATACAGAACTTCTCAAACTCAGCAATCAAGCCTCATACAGAGAAGATAAATTTACCTATTAGAGTACAAGCTGCAAAGATGCAGATAAGTTAAATGGCACATGCAATTTATATCATTTAATGGAACACAACCTGGTCAGCTGAAACATTTTAGATTTGATTATTTCTGTAACTTTTCCAAGTTTAATGGGAGAGCTTAGAAGATATCAGAAAATCAAAAGGACCTGCAAGTGGTTTTTGCCAAAGAAGGGTCACCTTTTTCAAAAATTAGTTGCTTCCTGAAATTCTTTGAAGGAGATTACGATCTTCTCCTTATTTCCACTTTCTTGTCCTCTCAGTTTACCCAACTAGAGAACACAAGAGTCACGTGATGAGAGTTCCCCTTTGATTTCTCTACAGAACTTTAGCCCACAAGTTTGCATTCTGGAAAGAACCCACAGCTACAGGAGCAGAGGTCTCTTAGCTCTATTGCTTGCTTTGGAGGTGGGCATAGTAGGGACACAAGGATTTTAAGCATTTAACTAATAAGGCTGTGTGCACAAGAAATACACAAATCCATTCTCACTGTAAGCAATTCAGAGCTCATGCATGAAGATAATGTCAAACAAGGGCTAAAATCCTTAATCACTTCTGCAGAGACTACTTCCCATGCTAGAGGCCAATTATCCTATCAGTTTTGTATACCTCCTTCCAGAATCTTTATCTCATTGCTTCTACCTTTTGTTAAAGACATGTAAGAGTATAGAGATTTTTATAACAACTTTAAAAAAATCTTAAGAATATATCAGAGAGATTTTCTGTGAATTGTAATGTTGCTATCTCATTAAAAAATTGCTGTAGAGTATATGTATCTGAAATATAAATGATGCTTTATGTAGAAATTTACCTCCTGAGCTAGTTTCCTTTTCAACATTTTTGTCAGTGTGATTTCCTTACAGTTCTGCCCCATCACTGTATATCACTCTGTACACAGGCACGCATGCATGCACGCACATATGCACACACACACACATGCATGCAGTTTTTCTCTATTTTCTTAAGCCTGTTTGATTTTTGATTCCTGAGTTTAAGAAATGTCATTTAGATTTTAGATATGAATTCACTGTCAGTTACAGACTCTGCAAAGATTCTCCCCTAATTTGTATTGTGCCTTGTAAGTTTTCAATGTAGGTTTGGTGAAGTTAAAATTTTGATATAGCCAAATAGACCAATTTTTTAAAACTTTGTATTTGCTTTTTGTTAAAGTCTTAACCTTTTGTATTGCCCCTTAAATATTATGCATTTCTTATAATTTAAAATTTCTGTTTATATTTACATAAATAGTTTATAATTTATTTTAAAGACTGCTATGAGTCTGGACACTAACTTCTTGTTTCTATATTGATAGCTGTGCCTGGTACCACAAAAAAAGATAACTGATTGTATCTTTCCTTTTTATTGGACAGAATATAATTTTGTCTTGTAAAAAATGTCATCTTTACCATTCTTTACATTATATTGAAGTATTCTTTGATCTGTATGGTGCTACATTGCTTAAATTGTGTAAAATTGCCCCAGTAGTGCTAGATAATACGTTGTGTAATATGGTTTGATACTCATTAGAACATAATAGTCCCTACACTGTAAAATTTCTCAGTATAGAATTACTTTTGTTTCTTTTCATTATTAAAGCTCTTGATGTTTCCTATAAAAATTTTTTTCCTATAAAATTTTAATGAGCTATTGCTTTTATACAGCAGTGATGTTGATTTTTGTTTACTGAGCATGTATTTGGCTGCCTTCTTGTTAGTTCTAATTGGCAGTTAATGGTTTTGGATTTTTCTAGATGAGTAATTCCATTGTCTGCAAATAAGTGTGGCTTTAAATCCTTCTTACTAATATTTACATTTTAAAAATAGTACTGCCAGTGCCGGGCGTGGTGGCTCACGCCTGTAATCCCAGCACTCGGGAGGCAGAGACAGGAGGATTGCTGAGTTCCAGGCTTGCCTGGGCTACATAGTGAGCTCAGAGCCAGCCTGAACTACAAAGCGAGACCCTGTCTCAAAAAAAAAAAAAAAAGTACTGCCTAGGGCCAGAGATGTAGCTCAGTGGTTCCAGTGCCTGCCTGGCAAGCGCAAGGTCCTGAGTTCGATCCCCGGCAACCACATACAGTGCTGGGCATGGTGACTCACGCCCAGCAGCCATAAATGCCACATACCACAGTGCTGTGCGTGGTAGCTCATGCCTGTAATCCCAGCACTCGGGAGGCAGAGTCAGGAGGATTGCTGAGTTGGAGGTTTGCCTTGGCTACATAGTGAGCTCTGGGCCAGCCTGAATTACAAAGTGAGACCCTGTCTCAAAAAAAAAAAAAAATAGTACTGCCTATTGTTAAGACTTCTAGGTAATTTGAATAGTGTGTGTGATGGAAGGCATTTTTTGTTTCTGACTTGTAAATCTTAAAATATTTCAGCATTAAATACATCTGCAAATGTATCATTAAATATGCTTTTTAAATGGAGATGTTCTTGTCTATTACTAACTTGCTAATTAAATAATGGCTTTAATTTTTAGATTCTATTTTTATATGTATTTGATATATATTTCTCAGTGAGATAAAGTATCTCAATATTTTAATCTAAGCTATTCTTGTATTACTGGGATGTATACTTCTTGGTTATAAGGGATGTTCATCTTTTTCATTAAGTATACTGATTAGTTTGATCTGTCAGTATATATTTAACTTTTATATCTGGATTCTTAAATAAGTTTGTTTTATAGTTTTAACTCTTCTTGTCTGGGATTTGTAACACTCCTATTAGCAGTATAAAATAAACTGCAATTTCTATATTTTTCTCTATTCTGAAATGGTTGGTATTTGTTGGAATTGCTCTTTTTTTTTTTTTTTTTTTGAGACAGGGTCTCACTTTGTAGTTCAGGTTGGCCTTGAGCTCACTATGTAGCCCAGGTAAATCTCAAACTCAGCAATCCTGCTACCTCTGCCTCCCAGGTGCTGGGATGACAGGCGTGAGCCACCACGCCTGGCATTGTGGTATATGGTACTGATTGCTGGTGGGTGTGAGTCACCACTCCCAGTATTGTTGTACGTGGTTACTGAGGATTTAACAAGGGATCTTACACTTGCTAGGCAGATGTTGGAACCACTGAGCTAAATCTCCAGCCCCAGTGCTCTATTTTTTAGTAATAATATGTAACTTACTCATAACCAATCTGGAACCATTTGAAGGAGGAATGAATCCTTTTAAGCAATTTCTTCTCTAGTTTAGGTTTTTAAAAAGTTTATTTCTTTTTTTTATTCTAAAAAAATCATACATTCATAGAAACAAACCATATCAACTTAGGTTTTATTTCTATAGATGTGTAAATTTATAAATATATGTGGCATGACAGACGTGTAGCTTTTTCTATAGTTTTATCTGTTATTTTGTTATTTATAATTTCTTTCTTTAATAAAATAGAATTTAATTTATTAGTCTTTTTCAGTGATTGGCTTTGTCTTTTTCAGTCCACTAATATTTCATATTGATCTTTAATAATTGTTTTCATCTTTATTATTTCTTTTATGCCATTTGTTTTATATATTCTTAGTTCCTTGACTTAAAATACTATTTATTTATTTTAAATTTTAATGATTAAAAATGATTAATGATTAAAAATTTAATGATTAAAAAATTTTAATGATTTAAAAAGTGAATGCATGTATGAGTCTAAAATTTTGGTGTGCATTCTTTGCATATTTCTATAGTGTTACTTTGTTATTCTTTCTTAATTTAAATGACTATTTTCATTTTAAAGTTTATTTTACACTTATTTTTAAATTGCAAAATGAAAATTATATACAATGATATACAATTGACATTTTGGAATACATGTGTATATTAGAATGTTTAACTCAAGCTAATTAGCATATGCATCACCACATATACTTATCTTTTTGTTGTGAGAAGACTTACAATATACAACCTGTGGGATTTTCTTTAAGTCAACTTATACAAAATCTCAGAGCAAAGGGATAAGTTCAAGAGTTCTATTTTACAACAAGGTGACTACAATGAATAACATTATGTTGTATACTTGAAAAATCACCAGTTTTTATTTAGAGATGGGGAGTATGTAATTTCTTAGTTTTTAATTTTCAATTCAATTCTATTATAGTAATGCAGTGTGACATATATGATGCCAGCTTTCTAGACTATGTATAAATTTTACCTTGTAGCCAATATATGGTGTCTGTTTTCTGTGGATAGCCACTTATTCATAGTTTACCCAAAAGCATATTCACATGTTTGTGTTGATGTGCAGGTGATTAGTATTGTTAGGTGCTTTGCTTAGCTCTTCTGTACCTTTATTTTGTAAAAAGATTTCTTTTCAGGGAGAGCCATGTCATAGCCTGTGACAGAGCTTTGTCCTTACTTTATTCAAGGTTATGTTGCCTGTTACATACAACTTTATTACTGATGTTTATTACATCAATAAATATAGATACACAATATTAAGTTTAGTTACTAATAATATTTCTATTAATATAAAATATATTTTCAGATACACTCAGCCATGAATTCTATCTTGTCTGATTTTAACATGGTTATCTTAGTTTCCTTTTGCCTTTTTATTTGTCTGATATTTCCTTTCCTGTCTTGATATTGTTTCATTATCATGTCATTTATCTTCGATGCTTTCTGTAAACAGTTAATGGTTATACATGTGGCCTTACTTAACCAATACAGATAAGCCCTAATTTCTAACTATTTCTAATTTCTAATTAACTATACCTATACTTGGACCTATTCCTGGGCTTCCTATTTAGACTGCTATATAATTTTTTTCTCTTCCCTCATAATTTGTTTTTAAAATGATAGAATTTTGTTTGTTTTAGCACTTACTTTTAAATAACTTAGAAGTTTTTCCCAGTACATTCTTTAAGTTATTATCCTTATATTAGCATGTATTTAAACATATTTATTTAATGATATATTGAGTTAATCAAGAAAATTAGGTAGTATTTTTTTCTTGGTACCAGAGATTGAACTCAGGACTGTGAACAGTTTATCTAGGGTGCCACTGAACTATACCCCTGGCACAAAAATTAGTTTTAAATTTTTGACTACATGTGATATTTTGATCTTGAATGCTAGATTATTTCATACATGTACACAAAAAACTTTTGCTTTAAAATATTTTTAGATAATTCCATCTCCAAAATGATGGCTTTTGCTAAAAACCTAAGAAATCCTCTTCTCACAAAGCAGCTATGAAGCTGGATAAATTTGTCAAAGACAGCTATTTCAGCTCTCAGAAAATTGAGTAAAAGTATACTTTAAAACTTAGAGGAAAATTTTATTCACGACGAATTACTGAATTTTGAGCAAGAACAACACGTGTCTATAAAATCCTCGCCTAAGGACCCTCCTTTGTTTTGGCCTATTGGATTGGGAATGGGCGGGGTCAGGTTTGGACACCCGAGTTTTGTTGCCACAGCTGGGAGGGACTCTTGGGGGGCACTGTCACTCAAGGTGGTGATCCCAATGGACAGCAAACAGGAAGTGCCCGTGTTGCCCTAGGTGGAAGCTCTGTCCCTGTTTACTCAACTAGCAGACTAACTAGGAATTTGAAAGGAGTCCTGGAAAGCACTGCTGCCTTGGCCAGTTATATGTTTCCAAACATCTTGCTTTGAGGAGATACCCTGTATGTATGCCTTCCCCACACCGCTGGCCAGTGGAGCCTGTGTCCTCATGCCCAAAGGCTGTGAGTGCTTGTTACAAAGTAAAAGAGGTTACCTGGTAACATCCAGCTGTTTACTCCCCACCCCATCCATCAGTGAGCTTTAGCTGTACAACATAGCTGAACACAAGTGCTGAACAATATGTTTGATATTAAGCTAGTCAGACAGAAGGACAACTTCTAAGAATTCAGTCTTGAAAGCTACAAGTAAAAAAAAAATCAAAATAAGAAAGCATGGGCACATTGTTGGGTAGGGCGATTTTATTTCAGACGAGTTATCAAAGAAACAAATAATAATAGCAACCCTTAAGGGATAAAGTTAGAATCCTGTATTTCTTCAGTATATTACCTAAAATGTCAAATGTTTAGCACAAAATTATAAAACATGCAAAACATAACCCCTCAAGCCTTACAATGTGAGTTATACATGAGAAAAAGTGGTTAATGGACTCACCCTTTGACTGTAGCCAGAAATAGATCCCCTAGACAAAGGTGCCAAAATAGCTAATATAAATATGATCACAGAGCTAAAGGACAGCATCTTCAAAGAATTAAAGAAAAATATGACAAAAATAGTGAATAGAGAATTTCAACAAAGAGAGACAGATTATTTTAGTATTCTGGAATCAAAAACACTTGGGAAAATAAAAGGAAACATTCACTCCAAACTCTCCACTGCAGATTTGTGATGGGAGAGAAAGGACAACTGACTCTAAGATAGATCAATGGAAATTATGTAATCTGAGTAATAGAAGAAGTGGGTTGGAAAAAATAAAGTCTCAGACCTGTGAGAAAATATGTAGTTTACCAATATGTTTGATGGGAATCTCAGAGAAGAGAGTAAGAAGCACAGAAAAAGAACAGAAAAATAATTTGAGAAATTATTTTAATTATTTTACCTGAAAATGAAAATTTCTTTAATAAAAATGTTAATCTGCAGACCTGAGAACTCCACCAAACTCCAAGTAGGATAAACCCAAGGATATATGTAGACACATCCTGGTTAAACTGTGGAAGACCTCAGAGAAAACAAAAATTCTAAAAGCAGTAAGAGATGAATGTTTCCATCCAGGGAAACAACAATATAGTTAAGAACTGATTTCTCATAAATAAAAAATCAACAGACAGAAGGTAGTGGGATGATACATTTAACCTGTCAGCCTAAACTTCAATATGCAGTGAATCCTTTAAATTTAAAAGTGAAATAAAGATATCCCTAGATAAACATACATTGAGAAATTACTTAATTCATTTGTCTTTCTTTTATTTATTGGTGTGTTCTCATATTAACACACGTACTGAAATTGCTGTAGCTTTATAGTATGTTTTGTGTTTGACAGGTCCGTTTTCCACTCACTGTTTCTCTTTCCCACATTTTATTGGTTATTCTTGTGTATTTTGCTCTCCAGGTGAGTTGTTAGATTTCATAGGAAATCATGTTGGGAACTTGATTGGGATTTCATTGTCTTTCCGCCATTATTCTTGTATTTTTAATAAATTAAACCCATATGTCTTACAGTTTAAGCCCATCTAAAAGAACAAATGCCATTAACAACAAAGGAGTTTGGTGAAAGGGTGCCGGAGTGTCTCAGGGAAGTGAGAGTTGCTGGCTGATTGAAGTGGGGGAACTGTGCCTGTACCCTCAACAATGGAGTCTGGAGATCTGCTCCTCAGGACTTTGCCATTCATGTGACTCAGACATTCCAGCCTGAGATATTTTCTAGTGTACATTCCCGATTGTGGGAGAAGGAATCGCCTCATCTCAGCTGGAGCACCGTGTCTGTCCCTGTGTCCTCAGTCGTGATCTGGTGGCAGAGTTTGACAGTGGAGCCATCACTATTGGGCACATTTGATGGTGACAATCCAAAGTAATATCCATCAACTACGTGTTAAGGTGATGCCACCTGCTATTCTTTCCTTCAATCAGCTCTATGGCTGGAATTTCCCTTGTTTGTTGTGGGCAGTATGAAGAGAGTGGAGATGCTGCCCCTACCGCTTACACTCACCTTGTACTTTTTGGCTTTTTATCTCTTTGGGTAGGTTTCAGAATAATCACATTTCAGTCATTAGGGTTTCAGTTTCCAATATCTTGGTTCATCTTTTATTGAGTGAAATGTGGTCTTGTACCTCTTGAGGGTGTTGTAGTCTTTCATGAAATTTCTACTGTCCTCCCTGTTGTCCCTGTTTCCTTGTGTGCAGGCACTATTGTGTACTGAACTGGTGTTTGTGTCCTCTGTACTGGCTTTTGCATATATTTGGAGATTAGTAGTGGTTTGCTCATTTTTGTAACCGAGGTTCTCCTATGTTGTCTGCTGCATATATTTTTCTCTGCTATCACGATGAGGCATCACATGGTGCTCTGTGAAAGAGGAAGAGAATCAGTATGTGTCACTAAGTGCTATTAATTCATAAAATCTTTTAGGGCATCAGCCATCTGAGGTACTTGCCCTGTCTCTGTATCTCAAACCTCCATACTTTCTGTTTCTGGCACTTGCAGCAGGGAAATGGAAAAGCCTGTCTCCCTGGTAGCTCCTGTTGGCACTTCAATCAGTGACCCCTAGACTGTCCTTGAATACCCTTCTGCTCTCAGCAGTCACAGCACACTTTGGTGTGGTCCCCACTTTGTGAAACAGTATTATTCTGCGTGTATTTGGCTTTAATTTCCTATATGTAGCCTGTTTTGTCTGCTCTCATTTTTAAAAATAGCAATTTGAAAAAGAATGTTGGAACATCTGATGAGCCCCTTCTCTCTTCTATCCCTGTGAAGTGATGAGGAGAGAAGGGGAAGTTATAACATCGACCCCTTGAAAACTGTTCTGGAACTCTCTGTAAAGAGTAAGCTGCAAACTCTGAACAATGGTCATTCATTTAGTTTTTCCTTTTTAGCAGTTTTTAGAACATTTAAGTATCATACAGACACCTTGTAAAGCATTTAAAAATATATGAGCGTTTATAACAAAGAGCAGAAGTCCTTGTTTTAAAATCTCTTTCCTCTGAATCTCTTTCTCTTTTCTCTAAAATCAAGCAAAGGTGCATCTATGCACAGGTGATATCAGCATTTAAAAAATGTGTCTACAGACACAAGCACACACTTACTGTAATGAGGGAGATACAATTTTCTGTGACTTACTTCTTTCACTTAATACTTTATTTCTTCCCATATTACCACATATATCTTCCATATCATTATCAAAGATTATATAGTGTCCCATAATATAAGTACATCATAATTTATTTTCCTTATATTTATGTGCATCTGGGTGTATTTATCCATTTATTAACAGTATCACAGGTTTTCTATTGAACATCCTAAATCCCAGCTCAACTACTTTTTTGTTGTGTAATTTTGAACACTTAAATCCTTAATTTTTTTACATTTATGAGATAAAGATAATGATATTACCTATATTATAGAGATGGTTAAAGTAATGAAGTATGTGTCAAACTTGCACATATTAAACTCAATAAAATGCTGTTGTCTTTATGCCGATATATTAAAGACTGTTACTTGTTAGGTGGTAGTGAAATAAAAATCCATAGATCCACAGTCTAGTGAGGTGGTGAGAGAGAAACTGAATACCACCAAGGTAACATCCCGGGCCTATGGCACATTATCATAAACTACAATAACTGATGTGTATAATAACCAACCTTTACAAACTGTAAGTGATATAAGAAGTAAAACAGAGGGGCCCAGTTTAGGTTGGGGCTATGTGGCTTGAAAAAGTATATCTCAAGAAATTGTTTCACAGTATTAAGAGTTAACAAGGAAAAGAGTAGTGGGAAGGGACAGGTGCTTCATTCCAGCAGAAGATTTGGACACATAAGGAGGCTGCTACAGGCTAAATTTTGTTTCTACTTATCAATTTTATACACTGAAGTCCTAACCCTCAATACATTCCTATAGGACTTTATATGGTGATTGGGCTTTTTAAGAGGTAATGGAAACTTTTAC